>JAQFZW010002741.1:0-15692 GCA_034687055.1 Heteromurus nitidus | reverse complement strand
AAAAAAGTGGTCTACCATTTCATGAGCCGAGTTTCCTTTTTTGGTAAAGCTTGCAGTTTTATGTTTTCTCTCCCGTTTATATCCTCTTCTTCAACACTCAGCAGAAGATTTTCTTAGCAAAACTACACTCGCATTTAGCGATAAAAATTAGACAAAGGATTATGCGACGTGGGAAAAAACGCTAATCCAAACTTGTCTAATTTTTTGTGGGTTTTATGTGTCTGTTTATATGTATCGTCCCCTCTCGTAATAATGTTTTTTTTGCCAAAAATGTAATCTTGTGGGCTGATGTTTTCTTTCTGCGTTATAGGTAAACAAGATGAGTCTGACGGAAACAGTTGATGACGGAGATCCCTTCAAATTCATCCTTCGATCCACAGACCCGAAAAAACCCAACCTCTCTTATGTGTGTCAAACGTCGTCCAAGGATAGTCGTGATGAATGGATTGGTCAACTCCAGCTAATACTTCAGACGCAGAAAGACTTCCTCAAAGCGATTCAGTCACCCATCAAATACCAAAAGAATAAGCTGACGAAGGAAGTGTAAGTACTGAACACAAAAAATCCTACTTGCATAAATGTCTTCTTTCTTCCAAAAAAAGCATCGATCGCATCATCCGCTCAGCCACAAGAAAAACGTAACACACGAAAAAGTCGAATCAAACCAAAAAAAATTGATAAAAAGTTGAGTCTTCTCTCCTCTTCTTCTCTCCTACTTCTTAACTATAACTACATTAAAACAAAAACTTGTATACTTAAACTGTTAACTTTAATACAATTTTTTAGTGTCTTTACTTACCACTTCTTTACTTGGTAAAAAGCTACTCATTTTACAGTTTGTAATGTACTTAATGGACGCAATGTTTAACTCGCCAAGCAAGCCAATTACCTATGCATACAATTTTATAATCATAGAAAATTGTTATCATTGTCTCTACATACCAATATTTTTACTTCTTTCCTCTTTGTAAAAAACACGGGGACAAGTGTGAATTAAGCAACATCAGCATTATACAGTAAAATTTTCTGCTCTGCTAGCTCCATATTTTAACAAGTAGCCACCAACGGTGAAAGTTTTTAATTTCTTGTATTCACTCAACTCTCTCGTTCCATCTTCTTTGCCTCTCCTTTGAAAAGAGAACAGAGCAGAGAGAAAATTGTACTTGAACTCGTGTCTCTCTAACTTTTTACAACTTGTTGCCATTATTTTTACATTTACGAATGTGCGTAGGCTCAGAAGGAACGTCACAGCCAGTAAACGAGAACAAGAGGCAATTTTCTTTCCTACATCCTAGCTTTTTATTACACTGAGTATGTTAATTTTGGGGAAAACCAAATTCTCACTTGTGAAAAAAACTACGCAAAACCAACACTGCTTTTAACGGGGTTTTCTTATTTACTTAACGAGTTAACCAATCCAGCGTCATATGCCTCAAGCAACAATACATATATGCTCCAAGTGTAGGGATAACTTTGTTATACATCTTGTCCGAGTCATAATCAATCGGTTGTTGCACGGGTCATTTTCGTCATAGATTCTGTTCCTACGCCATAAATGGTATATTGTAAGTTTGTAAGTTATATATTTTTATGTTTTATCATACGCGAATATGTTCATCTTCACTAGAGATATTTTGATACGCTTTATATCATTAGCCACCTTCACTGTATTCTCGTCCCGTGCAATTTCAGTAGATAACCGTATTGTGGTTAAGATCTGACCTTTTCCTAAATGTAATTTTACTCTGTGTTCCTCGTCGTGTTACCACAATGATTTTATGAGCCTGTATGTATGTATAAAAAACTACCCGTATTCGTTTCGGAAGCAATCTCACTCAAACCATGTGCAAAAAATATATATTATGCAACTGTACGATGAAATCAGTTGGTCAATTGTGCGGACTATTAGTTAAATGAAATGCTCCATAGCTAAAGCTAGATTTACAGTGATATATGATCATATAAAAGTTTTGACAATGTATCCACGTTGTATTTACAAGTGATGCTTCAATTAATTACACAATGAAAATGACTGCATTGCTTTGCCAATTACAAAAGGAAACGTATGTGTCTGTGTAAATATTTAGTGAGTCCAGGATGAAACTGAGAGAGCGAAACTCATTTCCTATCCTTCATTGCAATTGATGCTAAATCCTTCATTCAATCTTCCAAATGAAAAACCTGTTCACTTTCACTCGTTAAATCATAGCACAATCTTCAGATAGGAGAAAAATCAGAATCACTTTCAACCCTACTTTTTCTCAAAGTGTACACGCATATAATATGTCGCAATTTTTTTCCTCCTTGTGGGTTTACCTTGAACGTATGTGTACATAAAATATCGCAGTAATTCTAGCAGAGATGAATTGTTTTTATTGCTCATAGTCTGCGGGACAGAGAACGCGATAAAAAACCGTTTGTAGTAGTTGACGCTAATTTAGTTTCGAGCAATTAATGTTTACGGATGATATGATACAACTAAGAATTTTTTACTAGACTGATGACTATATTCACATTAGGATTACGTAAATATAAGGACATTGTTGGTGCATGCAGGGCAATTGGTCTAATGAACCAGATCTGATTTGTGCATATTTGGTGAGATATATCTTCACTTCACTCTACTCAAAACTCACTACAAGAATTTTTAGAGAAGCACAGCACATGACACACGGACACGATACATACACCCTTTATAGGCTTCTGAAAATTGTGATGATGACAGTTTTGTAAAAAAAAAGTCTTGCAAAGCCACACACCTACACCATTTAACCACTGGAGCATGTACCGAGGAATCTTTGATAAATTATACCTTTATCCAAAGTGTAAACTGAACTGTGTAACTTTGAACTATGCATCACCAAAAAAATACTCTCAAAACACTCACTCGTCCTCTTCTTCAGCTGGCTTCTGGATCAGCCTTGGTGTTTTGAGAGGAATTTTTTTTGCAGTCCGCTGACAAAATTAAACTGTCGACAAATTGAACATGGGTACACATATCGACAATGTTCTGGTTACTTGACGGTTTTTCCTATGCAATTAGTGTATTATTTGCCATACGTTAAAAACTACCCCAAATTGTACATATTTATACACACACACCGAAAACATAATGCTAACAACGATTTGCAATTACCCAGTTAAACTACCTATGCACTCACACTCAGATTTTGCTCGTCTCACGTCTCTTACAATTAGATGAAAACGTTAGGTAAGATGTATCTCGTCGCTCGTCCCACTTCAATTCGATGTTTGCGTGTTCTGAGTATTAAGTATTATTCCTCGATGTAAGATTTACAAACGTGTGATCATCGTGTACTTTAGAATAAAACAACTTTTAACTAAACTAGGTCCACCTTTAATTTAATAATTTCAATATTAACGCTAATTTTAGATTGAGTATGGTTCCTATTGTAGAGTGCACGGCCAACCCTTCGACGAACATTTACAACGTATTGCATGTGTTAGGTAGGTATATAGGGAAGGATAAAATATTACAAAATATATCTTTGTCGAGAGTGAAAGTAATTAGTGTGGACACTACTAAATTGAATGTTTGATGCTGAAAACGATAGTTAGCGTTAGCTCATTTTTTAGTGATCACTTTAAAGCTAAAATGAAACTAGTCCTCACTACGAAGCTACGTTTTGAGCTTGACATCAACACAACCAGCTTTTGCTACAGAGTAGAAAGTTATACAAACTTGTTTCACGAACGTTCTACTTCAAAATATACTTCCATGAAGGCGTGTACGAAGATATACTGCATGTAGACGGCTTTTTGTCCAGCCAATTTGAAACGGCTAATTGCGAATTGATAATATATTTATGCATAGGTATTTAAGGTATATATAAGGCTTAGGTGATAGGATACTATGGGTGGTTTTGAGTACTCCACCTATTTTAACGGGACATTCACAGACGACGAATTTGGGTACGATTTTTAGTATTCGAAAGGAAAATCTCGAGTAAAAAACATTACATAAAAACTAAACTGACTTGCAGTCCAAGTACTTTTACCATTTTGTTATATGCAAACATATACATACATTACAAACATACTTTTACTAAAAAGCGAACATAACCCCAGAAAACTTTAGGTTAACAACATGATAAAAAAATGATATTATGGGCAACTTTAAAGCTAGGAAATATTAAAATATCAACAAGGCCAAAGTAAGCTGAGACACTAGCGATGAACAAGTGTGTGGACAATTGATTTCTCTCATTTTCACATAAAAAGTATTAAAGTAAGCAAACTTTCTTTTGTGTAGATCATAGGTGAAAGTCTAGGAGTTCCGATAAAATATATGTATACTCTATGTATAGACTAGTCTTACTTTGTTTTATGTAGGATGCGAAAAATGTTTTTGGTCAGTTTGTGCTATACAATTTATTTCAGTGTACAGGCCACACACACAAGTTTTTAGGTGATTTGTACAGATTTAAAAAATATTTAAGCTTAGGCTAAGCAAGAAACTATCTGAAGAGCTGTAGAGCTTTTTTTGAGAAACGAGGATAACAGGATGACTTTAAACATATAACATATTGTACACGATAACTGAGAAATTATAAAACACGTATCTTACTTGCAAGAAAAAATATATGTTTAAAAAAGAATATATCTAAAAAATATATCTGTGTAAACCTATGAGTTGTATGCTTCGAATTCTATTCAGAAAAAGTGGTTGGAATTTCTTTTCTGTCAGTATGAGTTTGAACGTTGAACGCATATGTGTAATATATGCTATGATTGACGAAATATGAATTAATATTGTATTTGTGCACACCAAACCCCGAACCAAGGGAGGGAGGTGTATTATTTAAGTATGTTTCCTTGTTTTGTGGAATACATGCGAGGTGTGTAATATTTAAATGTTTTCCGCTAGAGCAAAGTTCTCAAAAAATATATTGGACTGATTTTCGTATTCAACAGTACAAAAAATAACAAAAATCACCACAAGTTTTTGCAGAGAGAATTATTCTTGCATCGAATCATCAAATCAACCAAAATGTGCAAAAAAAATGCTGGCTTCTCTTCCGTGACACGCGCGACGCTGCAGTCATCATCGCTTCGCTTCCTTTAACTTGACAAGCCTATTTTTATGTTATCTTATTTTATGTTCATTTTGTTATCGTGTAAAATGTGTTATTTTTATTTGGCTAAAATGTGATTGTTAGCATGTAAGCTACTAATACTGCATGGTCTAAGTTAGCTTTTTTGTTCCAAAGTGTCTCTATGTTTGTGTTGTTTTTGGCGATACTCAATTAGGCAGGTGTGAAAGCACTTTTTAATGTTAAGAAACGTGTTATGAGACAAGGCGTTTCTTGTCACCTTTACTTTTGCATGTGAACATGGCGCTTTCTCTGCTTATACTTACATTAACTTTGCAGGGGTTTTTACATGGGTCTGCTTCTTTGTTGGGAAACCTCGTTGTTTGTATTGTAACACTGATCACACTTAATCTCACACTTTCTTTCGCTTCTTGTAGACCTGATCTGATACTCTTCTCAATGTTGCACGTAAATGTCTTGAATGTTGTAAAGATGCACATAAAATGTACAGTTTGTTGTTTTGTTTGTTTTTAGAGTAGTTGTCCCAATGTAAATATTTATGTAAATGATTTGCTTTCTGTGTTGATTTTGTTGATGTATGTTCCGAACTGGACTTGATTGTACAGTTCGTCGCCCGATTTGTTGTGGACTAGTCCTGAGCAAAGCAAGACAGTGATCGCTGCTTCCACTGCCACAGTATCCGTAGTTCCTACGCCTTTCGTTGGTTGCACCTCTCCTCTCGCACTTGACCACTCCTCCTTGGCTAAACTTCAGCAGCAGGGCGCTTTGATGAGTTCCCTAATTAGTGGCACACCCAGTAGTTCGCACAATAACTCTGCGGCTGCCTCTCCACGTACTCCTCGAATGGCGAGAGCATCCATTCCACAAGAGTCCTCCCCAGGGGCATTCTTTGTGAACTGTTCCCCACCTGGGGCTGGGGAAGATTTCGTTGACGGACTCCCGCCCCCTTCCCCTTCGAACAAAGAGCAACAGTGTTCTAGTCAAATGTTAATCCATCCACCGCATAAGCATTCCAACTCACCGACCACTCCGCACTCGTCCAAATCGAAGAAGAATGTGCTGAATAGCTGGAGAACTTCGCTGAGGTCCAAGGGACGCTCGTCTTCGGGTCGTTTTACAACTGCTGTGATACCGCCAATGTCGATTACCGAAGGGGCCAGATGTGATGTTGTAGACTCGCCAAGAAGTCCGGGCTACGTTACTGATGAAGACTTGCAAAATAGTAGGAATGATAATTCTCAGAATTTTGAGTGGAATGTCGGCCGGCGCTGGTCGGAACAGGTCACCTCAAGTCCGAAACTGGTATTTGCTATTTCATTTCTGATCCACTCTCATCGAAACACAGTAACCTCCTCATTCTCGGGTTAGCGGTTTTCTCGGTATCGTTTCTAAATCCAAATCTTGCATAAAATCGTCTTCGAATCATAATCGCATTTCTGCAACATAATTGCCACTGGTGTTGGAAAGCTGGACTGTGGGTGCTGGGCTTAATGGATACGCTACAAATACCAACTATGCGCTTTTCTGCTCTAAATGTCTTCTGTGAAAAGGTGACGCAGTTATAAACTATCAAAATTAAACGAATTAACGATTTTCTCAAAATGATTTAGATGTTTATGATTACTTGAAACTTGTTTTATTTTAAATAATGCAATTAATATGCATGAAATTACTTTGTAATGACTTAACACATGAACTCAGATGAAAGTTATAAATGTAAAGCGTTTTTAACAAACGGGTCGCAAATAACATGCATGAAGCTATTTGTTCGCTGATGATCGCTTATATGTCCGATAGTCTTTTGCTATAGCTTAATTCGTGTGCTTTCCAGATCTTCAACATCCCGAATGGCACAAAGGGCATATCCATACCTATCCCGCCCACTTCACTTGTAAAAGTACTCGCCGAGTTCCAAGCCATCAACGCCGACGAAGTAACCGTTCACAAAGGAGAATCCGTTCAGATCCTTGGTTTCGATCGAGAGAAAAACTTTTACTTCGTTAGAAAACTCATTTATCCACACGATGATGGCTGGATACCCGCGCACATTCTCCAAAACCCGCTTGACCCTTCAACATCAATTAAAAAGCCGTGGTCATTCCGCTTCAAAAGGCCAAGTTTCAACAAAAGAGAGAAGGATCCTGCTCCCCTCGTTTCCGAGTCGAAAGACGCAGAGTCAGTCCGAGGCAGTCCCATAATCGGCATGTTTGGAACGGGATCTGTGGAAGATGTGATGGACTTGTTTGACGAGTCCGCCCCCGTGTTTTGTCGAGAACTGCAGAATGTCAAGTGTCAGAGTGGAGAAACGGTAATCCTCCAATGCCAGCTTTGTATGACACCCAGCAACAAGTATGAGCCGATGGTTGTTTTCTGGAAGGATGCGTTCGGTCACGTAATCCGAACTGGGCCGAGGCACCAAGTAATATTCAGTGAAGGAGACGGCACCTGCATTCTTCAGATTGAGGAGTGCAGGCTCTCCGATTCTGGACGGTATACTTGCACCGCTTCGAATGACGCTGGAAGCTCCACAACGTCTGCAGTGATTAGCGTCACGGGTGAGTTACATTTTGAATGTATGATGGTAGCTTTGATTGTAAGTGCATTGTCTATTTTCAAACGAGCGCTTGTATATTTCCAGCCGTTCCACCCGCAAGGCCGTCGCCTCCCTCCGTGGCTGGAGTGGACACTGAATACGTCGAGTTGACCTGGACCCCAACCAGTTTCACCCGCTCAAGCATAGTCAAGTTTTACACAGTTCAGCACTGCATTGCGGAGTCAGACATGTGGACAAGTTGCTCAGTCGTAGCCGAATGCAAGTGTAAAATTCACCATCTCACCCCAGGCCAAATGTACTCCTTTAGAATCATTGCTCACGGTGAAGGAAGCACGAAGAGTGAGCCAAGCCCACCCTCCGAAAGCGTTATCATACCAATCCTACCCCCGTTGACGCCCAAAGGCTTGGACACTTTGGCTGCGCCGTTCAACTCAGATCTATCTAAACTATCTCTAAATGACAGCTTCAAAGATGGGAAAGACAGTCCAGCTTCGGATAGGAAAACTCCTAAGGACAAGGAATTCCACAAGACTTACGTGGAGCTGGAAGATATCAACCGTGGCAGATTCAGTATTATTCGTAAATGCCAGAAAATTGACACGGGAGAAGAGCTCGCTGTCAAATTTGTTCATCGAAAGAGATGGAAGAAGCAACTGATTGTGAAAGAGTTCCAAATACTGACTGCTATTTCGCATCCAAATGTGGTGCAGGGGCAAGCGTATTGCGAGACTTCTATGTACACTGCGATTGTTATGGAACAGTAAGCGTCATATAATTATTTCTCAAACAAACTAAAACATCTCACAATCTTGACTCAAATGCAATTTTCGTTTGTTTACAGCATTCCTGGAATTCCACTTTTTGCATACCTTTGCGAACAAGATATTTACATGGAGTACACGGTGGCAGCATTCATGCATCAATTGTTCCAGGCTTTGGAACACATTCATGGACTGGAGATTGCTCATCTCGACATCGAGGTAGTTTACTTTGTCACAGAATAATAGAACTTTTAATTAACACCAATTTCATAAATGGTTTTAACTTCCTTCTGCAGCCGACCAACATTTTAATCGATAAGACTGTGTTGCCACCTGTACTGAAGCTGGTGGATTTCGGGGATGCGTGTTACGTAGCTGAAGGTTCTCCAGACTGCCTTCCAGTCACTCTTCCGTTCTTTGAGTTTGCATCTCCGGAGGTTCTTCTCAGACAAAAATGCTCCGTTTTTTCAGACATGTGGAGTGTTGGAGTTCTAATATATCTCATTTTAAGGTATAACATAACACATGTAAAAGTTTATTAACCAATCCTGATCTATGAACCTATGTAGTAAACGGGATTTTTATACAAATTTAGTGGCACGTTCCCTTTTCATGGAGAAACGTTTGACAAGACAAGTGCGAATATCATAAATTGTCACTATCGCTTCCCCATTGAGTCTTTTGTAGGAGTGTCGTCAGAAGCGAAGGAATTAATCAAGGAACTTTTGGCTGCGGATCCCGGAGAGCGGTGGAGCGCAAGCCAGTGCTGTCAATCTTCCTGGATCCGACAGGTAACCTACATGCTTTTTCCTGTAATCTCGTGAAATATACGGAATAATAGTGCGAATTGCTATCAAACAACTAAATTGCTTTTTCTACTCGTTCAATTCAACAGGCAAGAAAATTTGTCACACCAATGAACAGATCGAAGTTAGCACCATTCCTTAAGACGAAAACTATCGAAAATGGCTTGAGACGTTACAGCAGATCTTCATGATATTAATTCGTTAGTTTAGTAGCCATTGTGTAAAATCATGGAATGTGAAATGTGAACGATAATTTACCTTAAACCCAATGATTTTTAAGCGCAGTATTAAAAAACAACGCTTCTTTCTCCAGATATCGTGTTTATCGGACAATATTTTTGTTTATTAATTTTGAGTTGTATGTACGAAGAAAGGGACTATTTTGAAAACATATAATTTGTACATAAAAATCCAGTTGTATATTAGATAATTATGTTATAATTCTAATGAACTGAACTGATGTAGTAATAATTTCTTAAAGCTGACTTTACAATACATTGTTCATTATGCCACTCCCACTTTCTTCCTTTTGTCCAATACAATATACCGTTAATATACTCATCCTTTTGCAGCAGTGCAACATTATATAGTACAATCATTTATTTTACAACATATATTATGTTACAGGAAATTAAACACAAAAATATAAGTTTGCAATCAATAGAATTAGAATAAAAGCGTTCAAATGACAATATAATCATTACATCTATTTCATTATGATTTGATTACGCATAAAGCATCGAAGGATCGGATAGTTCTAGTAGACACTAATTGACTTGTCTTCTTATCAGTCATATATTACAACGTCAGGTTCTGGATATCACTTTTTCTTGGCTCACACAGCGTGATAAATTGATAAATATATAATATCATCTCGTACATTACATTGTCGCTGAAGGAGAAGGTGATTGCTGCTGTGGCCATTTAGTAACCTTTAGCGGTGAGACACTGGTTAACGACTTCAATTAAATGCGAGTTTTCCAATGCAGCGGCAACTCTCTCCTTATCAGCCAACTGCTTGTTAATGGCACTCTCGGATGCATGTGATCCAGGGGTTATAGCGATGTCAACTTTAAATCGATTCGGGAGTGAACGCATGAGCTGAACCCTAATTGCTAACCCAATCAGGGTGGCCATGCTGCAATGAGGAATTGTAGGAGTGAAATTGATTTTGATTTGATTGTTAACATTGTCCACCTGGAATTAAACCCAACAGTCAAATAAATGTAGTTAAATTTTTGCAGAACCATGCAACAAGTTAATAAATTTAGATTGCGATGTACAATATAAATTAATTTTTAAATGCTCTCACGAAAACTTTATCCTCTTCAACAACATTCAATTCCTCCAGGGTTAATGGATGTTCAGGATCGTTAATGTCTCTGATCATATCTGCAATATTAAGTGTACAAACAATCGTAAAAGTATTAATTGCTTGCTCAGTTTAAAAAAATCAAATTTGACAAGTAAACATGAAACTTACCAAAAACCTCTCGAGCATCAATTTCGTCCACCACCGATTCATCAAAATCGCTCAGCTTGACAGGTCTGGCTTCCGATTTCTTGTGTAACTTTGGATTCAAGTTGTCCATTGTAGATAACTTTCCCTTCAACTTTAAGCAATTTATCAGTTAAATTTAATTTTTAACAACTTTTTCTGTAATGAAAGGCTAAAAGCACTCCTTGTTTTGCTGCTGCGTAAATATTTACTTTGAGAAATTGAGGTAGAGTTGTACACGGCGGTATCGTCGACAATGGCTCGTGGGGTATCTCGCTACTCACAAGGCGCACTTTGTTCCGCTGACGCCGTCGTACCCAATTCTCCTGCTTTCGTTGCACTTCAACTTCATCATTCTCAGGAATGTTGGGCGAAGCTGAAGGTTCGTGTGCCGTTGAAATGCACGCATTTCTTGATGAATTGACAGTTGAAGAGTTACTTCTGAATAAAGGCATCTTCAGTTTTTGGATGTCGAAACTAATGCATTGGATAATCACTACCATCCATGATATGCATTTCTAATCAAATAATGCGAGCAATAATTTAAGTATTGCGATTGTGAGCATACGTATTACAAATCAATCATAACAAGAACCAAAGAGGGCTTCAATTTCAAACAAGCCATGTCGCCTTGACCGTATACTAACGGAGGTAATACTGATGACTTGGCAATGCTTGTCTTATCTTGTGGTTTGTCTTACGAAGTAAAGCGGTTGTCCTCACTGCCCTGCTTCATGCGTTCATACCCCCATAATCCATTGATTGGAGTCATTCAATAAAACAAAAGCCCATCTTCAGTTTGGGCGTAAGATTCGGGGTGTAACTCGATTTCATTCATTCGTTCAGATATTATATAAATCCCGCTTGTTGCATGCAACCGTAACCAGAATTGTAGTTTTAACTTGTGAACTGTGAATGCAGTGGAAACTTGGGAGAATTATTTTGATTAACACCTCCCACTATTTAGCAATAGTCATTAAAATGTTCCGAATCAATCATTTTTCTGTTACATTCATGTTTCCTGAAATGCATTCCTTTGCTACTCTCATTGTCCGGTTCCTCTTCACAGAGCAACAATAATCATCTAGTCAGACAGAAATGGCGTTATTAATACCTCGAACGTAGGTAGAAATGAAAATTAATAATTCTTTCAACACATATGCTCAATAACTTAACTTCTCGGATCTTTTAAATTAAAATCTGACGTGCATAACTTTTATACAAGTTTTCATGCTGAAAATTTGTTTTGCTTTTGAACCGTATCGCATCTATAGGGGTCCATCTACTGACGAGTTTTACTTTACCGAAACGTGTATACCTGTAAAAAATAATTCTAATGATAATTGTATTTTTGCACTTCGCCCCTTTCGATGAAGGTGATCGATTCTTCGGCAGACAAAGTATTTTTTTGTGGTTATGCCTAATTCCAACACTTTTGTGTATAAAGTACGTATCTTACATTTCGTGGCGCGTAGAATATATATCTGCTAACAGGATGAGAGGGTTGTGTGGGGCAAAGCTAAAGCATGCTTGATATGCACAGCAGACTAACCAACGCAACAGACGTCATCCGGCTTCCGGTTCCATTCCCCCTTTCCGATCATTACAGTTCAACTTGGCTAAACATTAACATGCATTTCCCTGCACGAGCATTCCGTTCCATGCATACATTTTTGAGTAGATATTATTATCATTCAGTCAGTTTTTTTGTCAAATATTAGCTCAAAGGGTGGCAGGCAGATTGCAGAGTCAAATCGAAAAATGGGGAGATTTTCATGAGAAGTCAGTAAAAATGACAATAATGTGCATGCATGCATACACAAAACTTAGCTCTATTATTAGAATGTTCAATGACTTTTTTTCCCGTTCGTGGAATACGAATGAGTCGACTTGGTCTCGTAATGAATTGTGGGAAAAAATATCGTCATATTGGAGTTAAGGCTTTGAATTTGTAATGATCATTTTTTGTGGATATATTCAATGCTTTTGGAAGCAACAGGCTATATACCACTTCAATCGCATTCCTTTGAAGTTCCACAGGTTCAGGTTGCATCATGGGCAAACAAAGGGGGAACCTAGTTTTCACAAAACTGTTCTGTCTTTGTTTGAATAATACTCGTGTGCCTTTTGAAGGGTGGACATGTAATAAAGCGCACATAAGAATAAATACATTTATTTATGGTTGAATGAAAGTCTCCGTAATGAATGTTGTGTTTGGATATGTATATTGGCGTGCTTTGGGGAAAAGTTGATCCCGCATCCGCTTTTGGGGTTATATCCATTTCCCCATTCTACAACATTATTGCATGCAAACAAAAAGTTCAAACTGGGGCAAATAACGATAGTCCACTGATACTGATTGTGAGATCATGAATTTTGTATTTTTATTTTATATTCCTCTTTCATTCACATCAACTTTGTTGGATGTTGGCATTACTATTTCGAATGCTGCATTTGACAGCGTGTATTTTTTATCCAACTTTCATTCATGTCGAAAGCAAACGATGGAAGCTATACAAAAAGTAGCTGAAAATGGAGAAACATAGCTAGGCAAAATTTAGTACTGGTTTTAATGATTGTATTCACTGACCAGCGCTTTTATAATCAACTATAAACTTGATATCCATACACAACGCATAGAATAGTCATACATATACGCTGTCGTGGTTTGGATGGGCCAATGTGACTTCATTCCAACGATTTCGATGATGACGGGAAGTGAGCTGAAAGTTGCCAGCATATCCATAACATTTTTCATAAAGCCAGGTACATATATTCTCTATTTTTTATCGCTCTTTTTCTCATCAATAATCTCGGTTAAACATCTTGATTCTGCGAAACAACAATTCGCGGAATTACGCCACAAATCCACCTTTTAAAATCAGATTCCATATTAATTTTCATTTGAGGAGATTTTGGTGAACAAAAATACCACAATGCATCACATATCGTACGCGCGTATGGTTGGTGCTGATGCTGATCACTAAGCTCAACTCAAGCTTGGCATTTTAAATGAAAAAATGTGAATTTCACGATTGTTTCATATTTTATGCACCAGGTACATTACTGTTTGAATGTGTCGATGGATGGGTGGGTGCACTAAAGTGTGGAAGAGTACCTAAGCATATAGCCATCTCTCGTGGTGAATGAATAAATGTCTACTAAAGGTAGTATAAGGTACATATGCTACCTGGTCAGCAGGATATTATGTTCACTGCTTTTTTGATTTTCCGCTAATGTTTTGTAATAACTATATCGTGGCTATGCATTTATTACTATTTCACATGATAGCTGTCATTTTTTTCGGACAATCGCCCTATGAAATCTATGTGTCTGTTCCGACTGATGATATGATGATGAGCTTGTGTGATTTCTCGCTGGCATGGCTTATGATCTCATGATTCATTCCAACTTCGCATATATATCCTTCATCACAACAGTAAGCTCTTCACGAAATAATTTCACTTGTTCAAATGGAGTGCTCAAAGGAGTTCGCCTTTTCTGAAGCGGATGAAATTGGCTTTGACAGAGTGTTTCTACATGAAAATTGAACAGGTTCCGTAAAAATGCGATCCACGCGCCAGAGAGACGAGGAGCAACACAGAAGTGCTCAAAGGGAACTCTCATTTGCTGTGGCTTCTTGAAAAAACCTTGCAAAGGCACAAGCCAAAAAGTATAATATTTTAGATTTTTATCCAGTTCAGTTATCTCGTTTTATTGGGATTGTAATATAAAAAGAGAGAAAATGGATCGTTTGCCGCTAAAACAGGCAATTTACTATATGCAAGTGTGGAGCAGCAGATGCTCATCAGCTCTGCTCTGTTCAATGTTACAAGACTTATATTTATAAGGCGTGTAACACAGAAGTTATATGTGTACCTTGCACCTTTTCCGTGCGCGCACCAGGAATCCACGTTGTCGGTCTTCGTTTTGAGCCAACTCAAGTCAAAAAAGCGAAAGGAAGGAACTGTGGTCCAGATCTTGGAAATCCGTAATTTAACATGGATATTACGTGTAATATAGTATTATACTTTTTCCCTATTGTGTTTGTGCATTCTTGTTCTGGTTACCTGGTTAAAAACAGCTTCCTCGCGCATCAACCAATTTTGTACGCATACAAAGCACCGTCTGCTGCTGTCCCTTTAAAAACAGGTAATCGTCTTCATCCTTGCAGACAGTAGCCTACTATAGTTCTATAGTTCATGTCCGTTGGCTATCAACATCATCATTAGCATACGACAAGAAACAATACTTATAATTTAGAAACGGAAAAGAATTTTTGGGATGAGCCGAACACATGTCATATCTTGCGAGGAACGCGCGCTCATCCCTCCGGACAAGAGTGTTGCTCTTGAAATCATACGAAATTCGTTGGTAACTTTTGTTGTTGATTAACTGCATTTGCACGGAACTCCAAACCAAGTGACATGCGGGTATTTAAAAGACAACGTCTAGAAAAGGGATATCATTGTTATGCGCATTACACCGTTCGTTCACCGTTTATTATCATCTTATTTTTAAAGTGCACTCTACTTTAAATAATCGTACAGACATCACAGCTGCAACTGGAAACCAGAAAAAAAACTTGCGCATCAATAGCATTATACTTTCTTGAGCATATATATCCAGACATTATGCATACTCAAGTTGATTATACGCGTTCAGTCATCTCTTTTTAAACCCATACATTTTTTGGGATGCAATTGGGAATTACCTTCATTACGACTTTTACACTGGCGTAACAGTTCATGCTCACGCTATGCGCATCCATTCATTTTCTCTGGTTAAAACTGAAGGGATTCTCTCTTTTTCCTTGTAAAAAGCAGGCATTCTTTCTCGCATACCAGAGCTTTTTTACAGATGAGTCTAAACTGAGCTGAAGTATGAAAAAAGTATCTCATCTGGCAAGTTGTTTTACATGGTAAAAAAACGTCGAGAATGCTTACACTCCAGTCCAGCGAGACAACAATCAAGCAAAAATATCAACATCCTGTTTTA
>JAQFZW010002740.1:0-15697 GCA_034687055.1 Heteromurus nitidus | reverse complement strand
CTGGAGATCAGACACGGGGCGTGGAAAGGAACTCCATTTAAAATGTATTACGTGAGGGTGACATGAACCTGTGTCATGGTATTTTTTACATTGTTCCAACATTGTAATTTTTCAAACATTTATGCAACACATGTTAAAGTTTTTGCTGTCATAGTCATGTTACAAAGGACTGTCGTTGTCAATGTCACGACAAAATTTTATGCAACAGAAAACTATGTCACTGTTAACAATTGTACGACAATTGTAGCTATGTAATTTTTTGCAATACGCCCCAGGTGTTAACAAGATTGTTTAAATTTTGTGACTTGTCGGATTTGCTGGAGTATCGCCTGGTTTCCAAGGCGTGGTACTTCTCCTCTTTGGCCCGGATTCGGAATGAAATGTTTGTGATTATCAGCGCTGACCCGGACAGCAGTTTGAATTGGGCCAATTTCATCCAAGAATTCAATTTCGAAGGTCCGCCATTCAGATGCTTTCGTCTCTGGGACGTGGAATTTATGACGCCACCTCCATTGAAACGGCAGTGTTCAGAGGAAACAAAATATCTTGCGCTGATGACGGAGACAAACAAAAGCCGAATATACAAAAATGTTGAGCAGCTTTGGGGAAAGTACGGTCAGTTCATGCGGAAGCTGCAAATGGCGCCATGCCCAGTTTATTCTGTGGAAGCTTTCCAGAAAGTAATTTTCCAAAATACTCCAAATCTTGAGGAGTTGGGCATTGAAGGTTTAGAATTTGTAGTTGGAGCTGACAAGCCAAGCGGAGCCTCAGACGAAATCGGGACGGGGATGGTTCAAACGAATTTGAAAGCATTGAGGGTTTCCATGAAATCACCTTTACCGATTCCATGGAAACGTCTTTTTCTTCAATTTCCGAAAATTCAGGTGAAGTTGTAAAGATGGTGGAGATTCGGATTAAATAATTGGTCATGGATTTGTTCCCCAGACAAAAATATGATGCTTCAATTCAAATCTAATAATTTGTCCGTCTTTCGCTATTCGTATTGTAGAAATTGATGCTGGGCGGTGTACAGGAAGATGCCATTACTCCGTTACTCCAAGTTCTTGAATCTGTGGACGAAGTTCCTCTTAAAGAATTAGATTTGTTTGACATGTATGTTAACAAAAGTGACTACTTGTTTCTTGAATTTTCACGAATTTTCTGTCAGACTCGCCTTCCCCCTGATGGTTTGAACGTTACGTATCTTTTCATGTTTTACAGAAACCAGGACTGCGTTTCTTGGCCTTCGTCATTAACAAATTTGTTCCGACTTCGAAAACTAACGCTGACTAAACTCGGGATACTTTTGGTAAACTGCGATGAAGAGGAGCTAGACATGCTCCAAGTGGCGCTACGACTACACGGAGACACACTGGAGAACCTGAACTTGGATGTTTTCTTTACTAGTCTCAAATTGGAACGGACTAACAACTTCCCATATCGACCCGAACCTCTCGAGCAACTAACTCGCTTGAGGCTAGTAGGGTCCATCTTCAAAGACGCCCAGTTTTTGCGGCAAATGCCAAACCTGAAGGTGCTCCATCTAGACTTGAACCGAAGTGAGGCAGATTTGAAACTTGGATTTAAAAATGTGAAGAACGTAGTGCTTCCGCATCTTAAGGAGTTTCACCTCGCTGGAAAAGGAATTTCGAGGACGGGAATGAAAATGCTTGTGAAGATCATGCCGAACATGGAGGACTTCGAAGGATGCATTGATCCCTTGGTGCTCAGAGTTGTTTTTCAAAAATGGAAGAACTTGAGGGTTCTGAAGATCAATTCCAACATTGGCGACGAAGAGCTCACTGGAATCAGGAAGGGAATCAGGAGACGCCTTCCAAATATTACAGACTTGAACAGTTAGCAATTTACTGCAAATCTAATTATAATTTCTCATTCGGCAAAATACGTTTCTCCGTGACCCTTTGACATATTTGTATATATTTCATTTCAGATTTGCGAGCCCTTACGATTGACAAGGACAATTGCGGGAACATTGGCGACTCCTCCATTTGGAATGGCTTTATGAAGTTGCCATACTTGAGTTATCTCTCTCTGGCCTTATCACCACAGGTATACATTTGTCTCACTGTAATTGAGCTTTTGTCGTGTGATAAGGTCTCATTTGTGTTTATAAATTTCTTTTACAATATTTCCCAGACGAGTCGAGAAGCATTTGAAGCTTTGCGGAATCGGGCTCCAGAGGGAACTATCGAATACGGCGGACGTGAATCTGTTGGAAGACCAAGTCGTTATGACGAGGTCGAAGTCGTCGAAGAGACGGACGAGGAGCCTGAAGATAATGATTATTAATTAATTAATGGAATATTTTAAGGAAATTTGTTTATTCGTTCCTCGCATACTTATTCCACTATCTACTCACAAAGCTATAATTTATAGATATTCAAAATCAAATCCAAAAATACCATCATACCAGTGAATTTTGAAAATCCCTAAATAAACATTTAATTAACAATATTGTCAACTTAAATATACATTTATTTTGTAACTCCAATACTTCAATAATTTCCAAATATGAAATACATTAAATTCATTATATTTTTTTTAAATTCTAACTCGAGCATCCGCTCCTCACCGATCGGATAGCACCGTGAGGCATGGGCTGGTCAGAAGTTTCCAAGTCCGGAATAAATCTCGGGGTGCTATTACCAACAACCTCCAAAAGGAAGCACATCAAGTTCCCTTGGAAATTAATCCTATCGAATGCACTCCACTCCTGATTTCCTGTGATTATGAGGGAGGCATGGTCACCTGCCAATTTTATACTCGCAGCTTGATTCAGAATAAACTCTTCCTTGCCCTGGAAGTTGTCCAGTTGGTAGAGAGTCAAAGAATCATCTCTGTAACTCCAAGGTACTCCAGCGTACCTCACGGAGGACACTGCTCCTCCAATTTTGACGAGGTTGAAACAGTCATGGTCACTCCCAAAAAAATGTTCAGTTCCGCTGGATCCTCCTGAGTTGAAATTGACATTTTCGTATAAAATCCAGCTGCAAAAAGTATATATAAAATTCCAGAGTTATGATCCAATTCTTATAGCATAAAAATTCGTAATTAATGTTTAATTTAATTTCTTACATTCCAGTTAAGCACACCGAGCGTGCTTTATTGTCAAAATTGAATGTAGCCAAATCGTCGACGTATGACTCAAGCAACACGATGGAGTTTCCTTGGCTGTTTAATTGATCGTACAAAGTGACTGTTTGGTTGGGAGATTTATCGCATAAACCAGGCTCTCCGACTGATGCAAGCAGCAAGAAAACTGAAATTAATTTAATTTCCATATTGGATACACTTTGGTATGTTTGGGGGCAGGTGGCCAGTTGCTTGTTCCGATGTTAAAAGATTACTGATCAAGGATTTCAGGAAAGCAACAGTGTAGCAGACACCAGACACCTTTCATAAAAAATATATTTAAAATATGAGGCTCAGGCTCGCTGTTGGCTTTGGTTTTGGTTCACTTCGTGGACTACCTGAAGTGTACCTAGAACTCGGGAGGATTAGAACATCTAAATATATGCATGCTTGCAGCGTGCCCGAAATGCAGACACCAGCTTTTTGAAAAACTATTTCAGGAAGAAGCTTAAGGAGAAATACCTATCCGTGAACATGCTTGGGTGACACGGTACATGCATGCAGTAATGCGAAGTAGGAATTTTTCGAGTTTTTTTACGAGCAATTCTCACAACACAAGACATTTCTCATTAATTAAGCCTTTTCGATTGTGTAGACATTTTACTGCCTAATTAAGACAAAAGTGTGCGTAAGACAAGTTATTGCACTAATTTCAAAAATTAATTGAAATGAGTGCAATAACTTAGAAAATAAGAAGTGGAGATATGATATATAATATGCGGAGGTTATCAGTGCAACCTTGAATCCCTGAAGGAGTTGTTTAAATCGAGCTTAGTTTTGACAATGTCTGTTGTCAGAATGTTTCTGAAGTTAACTAGTGTGGCTTGCAGCAGGATTAAGATTAGGCCGGAAAGGTAAACGAAAAAGTAAAATATGCAGATTTTGTACCACTGCACTATTTATTCTACTCCAGAGATGAATCGTTACATGCCATGAACAAGAAAGTAAATTTTTAAAAACGAAAGGACATGCAAAAATCCAACATGAACAGACATAATTTTTTCACTAGTTAGGACCACACATGCAAGCCACAAAGACATATAATATACCATTAATTTTTGTTCATCGCCGCTTCTTCATACCAACGGTAGAAGGCTGAGAAAATGGCTTTATATTAAATAATTCAGCTGTGCTGTGCTTAGGCCGAAAAATAAATATGTCACAGATTTATTATCATTGTCCAGTCTCCTTACAGTCTGCCATCGCCGTTGTATGCCCTTACTATGGCATATCACTCCGTTATTAAGCCACTAATTATTATCGTAAATGGCTCCTTGCCCTATGGTATCTAAATACTGTTTTAACGCAAATCTCAAGTCAGAGAATGCAGAACAAATAACCTTGTCCGTCAAAATACATAACATATAAATCCACATCCACCAAATAGACATATTATTGTCCTTTGCCCATTTAAATTAGACATAAACCAATTATCATAAACGGCACAAGGAACAGAGAAAAACAATAGTTTCTGCAATAATCAATTTGATGCATAACGGGAACCCCAGCTCTAACAATTATTAGGACTACTACTCTAATATCAAGGAAATACTCCGACCAAAATTCCAGCATCTTCAGTGGAAACCAGTACTTCAGTTGAACAACAATTCTCCACATGTGAACGCAGAAGAAATATGGAAAACTTTTTGAAACGCGTATTTCACATTCTCAATGTTCTCCTCGTTATTCCATACTCGACAACCTTTGAACCAGGCTTACAAATCTATTTCCACCTCAAAAATAGACAGTTCCATATTTGGCTCTTTACCTGTTTAGTCACCATCATCCACCCTTTCTTCGTCGCCACACTTCTTCTCAAACTTGGCCCAGAGTATTTGCAGAGCAAAGACTACACCAGATTTACTTTTCATGGCAGTTGGACCATTATCACGTTCAGCATTATTGCTCAGCAGTTACCTCATATATTTCAAGCTGAGCAGGTTGTCCAGCTTGCAAACGGGGTTACTGACTTAATCAAAAACTTGGAACGAGGTATACATTTTCAAAAATAAATTAATAAAAGCTGGAATTGGAATGAAATTTTTTTTAATTTTTTTAAAATAAATAAAATATTTCAGATCATTTCGGCGTCGGATGCTTTGCCACAAGTTCGAATAAGGCTCCTTCACCATCTCAGAGTTTACATGATATTTTCATCGGCAACATTATTGGCTCCATTCTTCCTCCATTTTCAAAATGACTGTTGGCAGCTCGGATCAGTTTTCTATCATTTGCTTCTTCCCGTCTTTCCTAGAGGAACTCTATTTGTTTGTGTTGTCGCCCTTGTTGTGGATCTATGGTTCATTGTTTACATTGTTGGGCTATTCATAACATCTCTCCACATTACAACGGCGTTCATGCACACTTTCAAATCAACTTTGGTCCATTTAATGAAACTTAAAATTAGTCCGAGGAGACCCTCAAAAATTGGTATTCCTCGGGAACAGATTTTTGTCTATTCTAAGCTGCGCGTACTTGTGCGGGTTTATAACAATGTTTACGGAAGATTGTACGTGGTCCCGTTGAAAGTTATGGCATCAACTTGTATTACACTTTGTATCCTCATTTCGGTGAGAACTGCGAGAAATAATTTGATCCTTCTGGGGTTCGTCGTTGTGGGGATTTTGGGATGTGCGAGTGGTTTGACCATGTTTGTAGGTTTTATTGCAATGGTGCATGAATATAGTGGCAGATTAGAAAAATATTTGAGAAATCAAAAGTTTCATGGAAGTTTGGGGAGGAGCCTTGTGAAGAGTTTTCGTGTGGAGGCTGTCAGGGGGGGAAACTTTTATGAAACGAAGAGAATCACTTGTCTATCTTTGTTGGCGATGCTGGCGAATGTCTCTGCTTCTGTACTAATTTCAGTTAAATTTTAAGTGGACATTGACATCAATTTCTGGAAAAGAGTAGAAACGATTAATCTCGAATCTGAAAATTTGCAGAACTTTGAGAAACGCGGAATATCGTGTGGTACTGGTAAAACGTGATACATTTATTTGGGTGCCTGTAATTAATTATTCTACTATTATTAAGGTTTAATTATTTAATAACAGCAATTATGTGATTAATACGTTCGTGGCATGCGATTCCGTATATATGTGATTTGTATTGCAAATTGGATATTAAAATATTAATTAGGCGGTAATTAGTTACAATTTGTCAGGGGTTAGAAAGCAGGTATAGGCATGACTCAAGCCCGCGGATTTCAATTTATAGTTTAAGTAAGTGACAGTATAGCGTGGGTTATGACTTATAACACACTTGTTCATTTCCGGGTTGGCAACCCGGCAGGTTGCTAAAACACCAAGCCAACTTTGCGGACCACCGGAGGCACCGGATTGGCTTGACTTGCTTCGGATGAATGGACAAGTGAGGTAAGGACAACGATTAATTCGGGCAATTTTCCTTGCCTCATCACTTTTTTGTATTCGCATGTCTAGTCCTTTCACGTAGAAGCTTGAACAAAATTTAAATGAGAAAAATATATGTTTGCAATCAATTAATTTATCGGGAATTTATAAAGTAAACCCGCTTATCGACTCACAAATTTTCGTACTTCCAACAAAACGTTGATTTTCTCAACCTATTTCTACATATTTTCAAACCACACGAATTGAAAACGAAAGCGACGAGGAGGCTCAATAGATAACCACCACAATGCCCCAAATTAAAAATCCAACTCTCATACGAATGTTACTAAATTGGATTTGTTTTGATTGCGACACAGTGTAGGCTAGGGTATGGACGTTTTATCGAAGTTAGAGAAACAACGGAAGTGAGTATAACAAGAATTAGTTACCACCGTTGTTTCTTGAACTTACAGTTATTTTATAATTATCTTCAACCGACATCTTGGCAAAGTCATTTAACTCATTTATGAAAACGTTATAAATTTATAAATATATATTAAATAATTAAATATTATATATTAAATATATATTTATAAATATATTTATAAATTACAGCACCTTTATTCAGAGTATTGACAAAAAGAAGCATTATCTGCTAGTCAAGTGATTGTATTCAGATAAGGGGAAATTAACCACCACGAAAGTTCCTTTTACTACGTCGATGGCGAGATTTCTATGTCAAAGGCGTAATATAATACCACCCTATCAAGTCTGGAGATATATTCGTTGTACTTCAAACTGACCTTGGCAACATTTGCCGCTTCAACCGTTGGGCCGAAAGGAATACTATAACTATTGTAGGTATGGTCCTGTTTGCGATCAGGGGTCAATCGACCCGAACCCATGACGGAAACAAATCCATGAGGAATATCTCTGCTAGACCAATGGACGTAACCCTTGTCTGATACATGAATCTTTCCAAGGTACACCTGAAAGCATTTTAAGTAAATGATTAGCTTCAACTTATAACAAAGGGGATAGTTGAGTTGTGCTGTCGTTGTACCCAGCAAAGGAGCATAACCTGTCTCAGAGGCGTTGTTAAGTTTTCAGGATTCGCAGCAAATGCCGCTGCCATTCTATCGTAAAACACCAAGTTTTGGTTGGTCTTGGCTGCCAATTGCCGAATGCTTTCAGGAGTTGTTTTAAACCAAAGCAGAGTTACATTACCACTCCAAGATTTGCAATCCGAGTTTGTTGCAGAGTGGATCTCATTGAATTTCACTGATGTTTCTGGCAACCCACTGCTGTTTTTTATATATTCTTTAACTTCCGGGATCCAAACGTAATCATACGGAAGAGGTGTGAAACGTCCTAAAACCGACAACTCGTTCATTCCAGCTACCACACTCCCTAGAACTTATCGTCATTCAAAAAAATGAATTACATCAATCCAATAACTGAAAATAAATTTGCAGTGCAATGCGTAAAACTCACTTTTACCACTCTCACGAGGCATCTTCAATTTAACACAGTCCAATCTAGATCGTGCTTTCAAACCTGATTTTGACTTGACTGGGCCAACGGCATCTTGTTGTATACGTATTTCAACGAAGAGATTGTCCCCTTGACATTGCGCTTTAAGCAACGACCAAGGTGTTAAAATCAACGGAGTTTTCAAAAATTGCTCAAAATTTTCCATGCAACATGTCACATTTGTCCATTTGAACATGGATGCGTTTGGAGCCTGGCTTTTAATCGAGATTTCAGCGCTGAATCGCTTCCCTTCTTTTGAAAGCTCGCCCAAGAATATACACAACCAAGAGCAGCATGTCTTCCAATGCACATTGGATTGAGTAGAGCATACTATAGGCAAGATAAGGAATGATGTGGTTATCTCGTGACCAACTCTCTGCATAATCAGAGGAGCTCCAACATATCGAGTTGCCTCAATCCCGTTCAATACTTTTGCAAAGTTGTTGTATTCAATGGTGGCAGTGGAGGACTGAATGACTGTAGCTTCGTGATTGGACTTGAAATGTTCGACAATGGCGGACACCTGCCTTGAGTTACACTCGAAATTGCAGGATTCGTAACCAATTTCTTTGCAGAAGTTAACCTTGAGTCCTCTGCAAGAATAAATACTTCAATTTTAAACATAAAATCTTGGAACATTAAACCTTTCAATTCAGAAGAGCGACTCACCCATATGGACACTCACTTTTAAAGTGTGTCTTTAGAGATCCACGTCTCAGCAAAACTTTGCAGCCGAGAGATTTGTTTGGACAGGGAATGTCCACCTTGTTCAAGACGATTTCCAGTGCCTCATATCGGACTCTGTTTTCTTCGCCGATTAAAGAAGCTCCACAAGTGGTACACGATTTCTTTGATGACAAACAGGAATTACAAATAACATGCTCGTTAACACAATGAAAGATGTTCCCTTCAAGAATTTCCTGGCAAACTGGGCATTTCAGAAGGGACTCCATTGTTTAGTTTGGAAGCAGTCGACGCTTAACAAAATATGTTTTAATTTTTAAAAAATTGTATATTTGGAGAATAATTACTACACAAGTGGCGTTGCTTGATATTGTGAGCTGACTGAATGTATTTCAATTGCAAAGTCAAGTCAAATATAACCAGCTTACCTTGGCTGCAATATTCGGCGTCGTGATAAACACTCGAAGTTTTTGCATGGATGGAATTTCACATGATTACGAAATAAGGTGATGATAACAACTTCACCTTGAGTATGCCAAAGTGCAAGTTGCAAATAACCTCCGCATTTTACATCATAAAACTTGATCAGCATTATTCTCTCGTTTTCATTTATTCCACGAGAGAAATACGAACATGTTGGTGATAACGTGATCAATTTATGATTTTAAACACTGTTCTTGTCGCATGGATATTGTGTTTTTATTCCAAAGTAAATCAATTCAATGTGACAAGGCTAGAGTTACAAAACAGTCTCAACGAGAGCATATATATAATTGATCTTTGATTTCTTGTAGCAGTTAACAGTGCCAGAAATCCTGGAAAGTATTTTTAAATTACAGGAGGTTGAGAAGTAGACATTGCTTTAGGCGTTCCATTGTGTGTTGGGAATTCAATGCATAATTTTATAAAGTGTCATCTGAACTCGTACTTTACGCTACACAACAAACTCAATGTAAAAATGGACGCTCCAATTTGCCTTGTGTTCTGTGCTAAAAAACTGTTTCCGAGAATCCATCAATGGCAAGGATAGCGATAAGTTTTGATGAGATAAAGGTAATTGTTAATGTTATCATAAAGTGCGAATGAAAATGAGGATGAAAATGTGAAAATGCCATGTTTCTTGTGTCAAGGGCAAATCAAATGTTTTGAGTTCTGATTGATGTTTTTCGGAGACGAAATCCAATTGTAATCCCAGTTTCGTTGAGACATGAATCTTTCCATTCCAATTTCAGCGGCACTTACGTCATTTCTCTGATTTAAAAAATTGAAGTTATCTGTCACAATTCATCTCTCGAAGCATCTCAATTAAATTAAAGTTTTAGATGCCTACGCTAGTTATGTGTTGCATTCACATGCAACAAGCAACACCATCATGATTCAACTCACTTCGTCAACTCCCTTCATTTTTAATTTCGAATAATGCGACCACATTGGCATTTAATATTAGGAGCTTCGCAAAACTTCAAAGCTTGCCTGACGAGCATAAGCTGGTTGTGTAAATTAATCAATTGCGGATAGTGGGGATGTTTTTACATTTATTATTATACGTATGTCAAGATATGGCAGCCGATTTGTCTTATTTTTCCAATTGCTTGTCCTAACACTAAATATGATCTAATTATTTTTAATAGAAGAATAGAGCATATTTATTTCCAATTTTCGGCTAGTGCCTAGATTCAACGAAACGGTTGAATCTAATCTGCAGTACTCTCACTCTCGCCTACTTTTACAATTATATCTTACAAAGTATGGTTGTGCACCGTGAAATGTCATAAATTTATATTGATTCCAATTTTCGATATGCTGACAAACACTTTAAATGTGAATGCAAGTAATTTTGATAAGATAAAGGTAATCGAGATAACCTTTAATTCGAGGATTTTCCTTGCCTCACCTGTTCTTTTGCATTCTAGAATGCCTAGTCCGAATAGCAGTGAGTAATCTTTTCGGCTTCTATTCCTTGCTAACTTTTCCCAAAGCGCACACCATATGCGTAACTAATTGCGTGCAACTATGCCGACTTGGTAATTCATCAATATTTTAGGCTCGAAATTCTTACCGACTAAGGCCAGGAAGGAACGTGAACTAAGAAGGTATAATTGCCAAAGTGTTTATGAGTGTTTATGATTATAAGCTGCACAAACTTATGTTCTGGTCATGCTTTGCCCCAAGGTCAAACCAAACATAATTAATGAGATTTTCTGATGAATTGAGCCATGTTAAAGGTAGGAACTCCGGAGTACTGAAACGATTATTGACCGCAGAATTATCATGGTTGCAAGTAGCTCCGGAAACATATCCGTTGATGCACTGCTTCACAACTTTGATAATAAGCTGCACAAACTTCACGTCCTTCTGGTCATGCTATGCCCTAAGGTCTGAATGATTTTATTTCTGATTGAACGCAATACAAAAGTCAATAGACAACCGCCATTATGCCCCAAATTAAAAATCCAACTCTCATTCGAATGTTACCAAATTGGATTTGTTTTTATTGCGATGCAGTTTAGGCTAGGGTATGGACATTTTATCGAAGTTAGAGAAACAACGGAATAAGTATAACAAGAATTAGTTACCACAGTTGTTTCTTGAACTGTTGAACTTACAGTTATTTTATAATTCTCTTCAACCGATATATTGGCAAAGAATTTTATGCAATGGGAAAAATTTAGTCCCTTTTACTATTTCGATGGGGAGATTTCAATGTCAATCGCGTAATACTGTAACACCCGATCGAGTCTGGAGATATATTCGTTGTACTTCAAACTGCCCTTGGCAATGTTTGTCGCTTCAACTGTTGGGCCGCAAGGAATAATATAATTTCCATGGATATAGTCCTGCTTTCGATCAGGGGTCAATCGACCCCAACCCATGGCGGAATCAAATCCATTAGGAATATTTCTTCTCGACCAATGGGCGTAACCCTTGTCTGATACATAACCCTGTCCAAGCTGCACCTAAAAGCATTTAACGTAAATGATTAGTTTCTATTTGTGATAAAGGGGATATTTGAGTTTGTGCTGTCGTTGTACCGGACAAAGAAGCATAACTTGTCTCAGGGGTGTTGTTAAGTTTTCAGGATTCGCAGCAAATGCCGCTGCCATTTGATCGTAAAACACCAAGTTTAGGCTGGTCTTGGCTGCCAATTGCCGAATGCTTTCACGAGTTGTTTTGAACCAAAGCACCATTCCAGTACCATCCGAATATTTCCCCTCCGAGTTATTTGCAACTTGCATCCTATTTAATTTCACTGAAGCTTCTGGCAACCCACTACTGTTTTTTATATATTCTTTAACTTTGGTGATCAAAACGTTATCCGGAATATGTGAGAAACTTCCTAAAACCGACAACTCGTTCATTGCAGCTACCAGACTCTCTAAAACATCTTATCGTTATTCAAAAATAAATTACTTCAATTCAATGATAGAAAACAACTTTGCAGTGAAATGCGTCCAACTTACTTTTACCACTCTCAAGAGGCATCTTCAATTTAACACACTCCAATCCAGATACCGCTTTCAAAGATGATTTTGACTTGATCGGGCCAAGGACATCTTGTTGTATCCTCATTTCAACCAAGAGATTATCTTCTTGACAATGCACTTTAAGCAACGACCAAGGCATTAAGTGCAACGGAGTTTTCAAAAATTGCTCAAAATTTTCCATGCAACATGCCACATTTGTCCATTTGAACATGGATGAGTTTGGAGCCTGACTTTTAATTGAGATTTCAGCACTGAATTGCTTTCTTTCGTTTGAAAGTTCACCCAAGAATATACACAGCCAAGAGCAGGTCTTCAAGGGGACATTTGCATGATAACTTTCGCAATTTATGATGGGCAAGATAAGAAATGATGTGGTTATCTCGTGACCAACTCTCTGCATTATTAGAGGAGCTCCAACATATCTAGTTGATTCGAGCCTGTTCAATATTTTTGCAAAGTCGGTGAATTCAATGGTGGCACTGGAGGACTGAATGACTGCAGCTTCGTGGCTGGATTTGAAATGTTCGACAATTGAAGGCACTTGCCTTGAGTTGCACTTGAAAGTGCAGGATTCGTAGCCAATTTGCTTGCAGAGGTTAACCTTGACACCTCTGCAACAGTAAATACTTCATTCAATTTACTTGCAACTTAAAACTGAAATCATCTAAGATTAAACATTTCAATTCAGAAAAGTCTCACCCATATGGACATTCCTTTCCAAAGTGTCCCTGTATGGCTCCTCGTTTCAGTTGAATCTTGCAACCCAGCGATATGTTTGGACAAGGAATATCCGCTGAGTCTAACACAGTTTCCAGCGCAGCATACCGGATCCGGTTTTCGTCTCCGACCAACGACACTCCGCAAGTGGTACATGACTTCGTGGTTGATAAACAGGAATAGCAAATGACATGCTTGTTTATACAATGAAATATCTTTCCCTCGGGGACTTCCTGGCACACTGGACATTTAAAGAGGGAATCCATTGCTTCAGTTGGGAACAATCGACGCGTGACTGAATATGTTTTAATTTTGAGGAGAATACGTTGTATATTTTCCGAGCAATTGCTACACAAGTTGTGCTGCGAACAATATCGAGTTGACTGAGTTTAATAATGTTTCAATTGCACCGTCAAATGTAACCAGCTTTCCTTGACTCCAATATTCGCCGTCGTGATAAACACTCGTTTTTTCCATGGATCCAATTTAACAGGATTACTAAATACGATGATGATAACTTTACATTAAGGAATGAGGATA
This sequence comes from Heteromurus nitidus, assembly GCA_034687055.1. Lineage (NCBI taxonomy): Eukaryota > Metazoa > Arthropoda > Collembola > Entomobryomorpha > Entomobryidae > Heteromurus > Heteromurus nitidus. The sequence continues at coordinate 2,235 of JAQFZW010002740.1, read as the reverse complement.
TATGTATTTAGGAATGTATTGCATTATGTGTTGGGATTGGGAATGCAATACATAATGGTATAATATCATTATCTGAAATCCTGCTTTATGGTATGGTAATCCACACAGGCAATGTAAAAATGAAAGCTTGAATTTGTCATGCCTTCTGTGCTAAAAAACTGTTTCTGAGGATCCAGCCATGACAAGGATAAATGAATCCATGAGTTTTGATTAGATAAATATAATTTATAATGATATCATGAAGCGCATGAAAATGCGAGAATTGGTGTGTGTTTCTTGTGTCAGGGACAAATTTTTCGAGTGGCTGAAAATGCAATATATGTCCAGTGGAAACGAATAATATGCTTCTGCGCTTCCTCTGGTTTTTGGTTTGGAGAGGGTATTCGATTGCAATACCAATTCCCTGAGACTGATTGCAATTTTTTCAAAACATGACGAGAATCTTTAAATTTCCCCTTTAAACCACCCTCGAATATTATCTTTGCTCTGTTGGCGTTCTCAAGAATTGGTAGATTTGCAAATGTAGATTACTTGAATATTTAAAAATGTGACTGCTTAGTTGAGTTCGCCTGACGAACGATTATTGGTTAATAGAAGGCACTTTTGGTACTTCAATGAAGAGAGAACACGGCTTGAGCGACTTATGGGGACATTTTATTTCTCATTCATTTCTCCCGAAATAAGCCCCGTACGGACCTCTTACTTTTCGTCAATTTTTCGCTAACATCTGCGAAAAACGTACATTTCGCAATTTGTTCACAATTTCAGTACGCAGTTCCGTAGACTTTTCTGAAACTTTCCGCTGAAGTTGTTTCTCGAGCGAAAAATCAATTTTTCCGCCACTTTCGTGCACGAAATGGTGACATATTTTTCCGCTGAGCGAAAACCTGACATTCTGCGGAATCGAATAATAAGATCAAATCGCAAATCCGATGTTGCCATAGATACAATAAAATTTCACATAAATTTCGCGAACATGAACGGAAAGGTGCATACAACATTGTGAAATATTTGCGAAAACTCCAAAATTCCCCTTGTTTTCTTTCGCAATTACGATTTCGCAAATATTCGTGTTTCGTAGCAAAATTTCGCTTCGCTCAAGTTTACGAAAATGAGGAGGTGCGTACCTAGCTATATTCCAAAGACACTTTCGTTATTTCCCTGTTTAAAGAACTGAAATTATCTGTCACAAAGTCACCTCTCTTGAAGCATTCCAGGTTCAACAGAAGTACTCAGCATGATCTATTTATTTGTCACAATAGTAATAAGCGCATATTTATTTCCAAGCTTCGGATAATACCAGCTAGATTCAATGTTGAATCGAAACTGCTCTACTTTTACACTCACCTATTTATTCAATTATAAACTTACAAGGTATGGTTGTGCACAGTGAAATGTAATGAAACAGCATTTTCCAATGATACACATCCTGACAAACACTTGAATTTTGTATGGATGGAATTTCACGTGATTACGAAATAGGTTGATGATAACATCTTTACCTTGAGCATGCCAAAGTGCAAAATGCATATAACATCCACATATTACATCTGAATCTGAGACAACTCTATATTACATGCCAATAAATTTGAGCAAAGTTTATGAAGTTATGAATTTACGCAGGTATAATCTGGTAATAAAGTTATTTATCAAAAAAAATTCACTAATTCATTTATTACGAGATCATAATACATATCTCGATCTCGAGTAAGTATCATGAAATTATGGTTGATCATGAACGGAGCTCGTGCATTGAGATAACCAACACAGCCCACTTAAAATGAATGCTCAAATTCGTGATGTTTTCGGGGCTAAATAAAATAAATACAACTTCGCTTTTGGGCCTCCTGTAGTGAGAGGTATGTAAGCCGATAAATTTTGAATGAGATAAAGGCATATTTTATGATATCATAAAATATATGAATATATGTTGTGAAATATTCGCGTCAAAATTCTTGGACTTGAGAAATTGTAAGTGTTATATGCTTACTTTGAAATACGCATTTTGTGAATGCTAAATAAATGTAATTCTCAGGATCGTGGATTTGGTAATTGTACGATAGACAAGTTAGTATATATTCTAACTTTTTACGAAGATCATTTTTAACATCATATATCTAGAATCTACACATGGCCATGTTTTAAGTAAAGGTTCGCAACCTATCCCGTTATAATTATAAACTCGGTCTGTATCCCACAGTCCGAGGACGCACAGCGTATCACACTGCGTCAATA
>JAQFZW010002739.1:0-15698 GCA_034687055.1 Heteromurus nitidus | reverse complement strand
GGGGTAGGTTACCAAATCCGGGGGTTCCCCCCATGGCACCCCGGCATAGTGGGCATTCTACATGTCCATATGACAGTAGTCCATGGCCAAAGTATCAGCCCCATCTAAAATATACGAGTGGTGCGCTCGCATTGTAAGCGGGGGTTTCTTTTGTCATATGACAAAAAATAACAGGTTGGTGGGGAGTGATCGAAATATATCCGGAGAGAGTGTACGCATCTCTTTTGTTGTCCCTTTAATCGTGATCGATAGGGTGTTTTTTGGTGTAAACTTTTATATGTTTAAAGCGCATATTTATATTCGTTTTGTAGAAACAAGCGATGAAGCGATTTTATTATGTCATTCGAGTGTCTCTTCAATACACGAATAAATAGTATAAAAAATTGCATTTTCATGGTCCTACTCTTCTTTTGATCGGGGTTTTAGAAAAGATTTATTACGCGTTTGTCAACTTTTATGGGGGGTTTTCGAAAAATTGCCATTAAAAAGGAGAGGGAGAAAAACGTATATTTTTTGTATCGATGTAAGTTCACAAGGTTGAGTTCGCATCTGGGAAATTATGTTCATGTGCTGAAAAACGATTGTGTAAACGAGTGAGAGAAAAGAGTTGCTACATATCGTCGTGGGTAATCCACAATAACACTTCTCCAAAAACTGGCTGAATTCACGTTGACTTTTATCCAAAAGTGGATAAAATTACCATATATCCATCCGTGTTACATGGAATTTCATATTTCGAAATTTTTTTTGGTGATTTTGGATAAAAGTCATGGTGATTTTTAGCAACTTTTGGAGAAGTGTTATTGTGAATTATCCACGACGATATGTTGGCATGATTATTTGTGTACTATAATGTGTTGGTCTAAATCGGGGGGAATAAAATTCATTTTTATATATTTACCAAGTTGCAAGCAATCTGAGTCCGTGTATATGAAAAAACTTCTGAGAGTTTAGTTGGGTAGGTTTTTTTACGAGATTGTGTGTGTGTGACACACAAATGACATATAGTTTTTTACCCGATGCATAATCGCGAATAAAGAGAAAAGTAGTGTGTATTGCGAAAAAACTTGTGTGTTTCCAAACGGAATATTAAGGTTGTGCAGTGTGTGAAACCAACAAAAAATTAACCTCTCGCATACACAAAATGAGTGGAGACAGGTTGAGAGGGTCACATTCAATGGGGTTTATCCTATGCTTGATGAACACACGGTTTCATAAAAAAAGGAACCAACTAAATAAATGAGATATCGCGGGGGAAAAGCACGTATTTATATAAGACTCTCTGCGATTTTCTCTCAAATCCTTTCAAGATGTCGAAGAAGATTAACAATGAAGCGTACACACAGACAACTTTTTCTTAGTGTGTGTATACGTGTCTATTTACGGTGCGCCGTCTCTGATGATGATCCACTTTGATGAGTTTTACTTTTTTATATATCTTTCAACTGACTTCCATTTACATAAAGCAGCGGCCGTGTTGAGTTAAAACGATCTAAAGGTTTGAGAAGAAAGAAGAACTTTTTTCTTCGCGGGAGAAAGTGCTCGTGTTTTTTGGAAAAATACACACACTCTCTACTTAAGCATCATATTACGAACCCTGTGGCTTTTCGTGTAATTAATGTCGTTGCAAAGCCACAGGTTTGTTTTGAATGCTTGTGTGTTTTTCCGTTCGTTATTTCGGGTTGGTTTTTTTTATCTCTTTCTCTCTGGAGTGGTTCGTTTTCTCACAAGTATCCATTTAATCTGAGAGAGTATTACTCACACGGTAATTTTCTCCGTATGTTTGTGTGTAAATAAAAGTTTTCCTTTTAAACCCCGCTTCCAATATATATACCTCTCAGTGGAATTACCACGTTTTAACCATTTCATGAATAAAATACGAGAGGGTTTGAACAACCTTCTACAAAAATTTTGGGCTCTTTTTATTCTCTGTATTTGAGAGTTGGAACATATATATCACGGTTTTCAATGGGTGTTCGATGAATGTGAGCACTTTCAGATGAATTTTTTAAGCAGCACTCGGTTTTATATTTAGTGTGGCTATTTTACGGAACAGTCAGATAACATGGATTTTGAACGGGTCTCCTATAATTTTGAGTAACTCAAACAAGAGATTTTTATGATTTTTTTTGCATTATTTTCCGAAAATTAAGGTCGGACAATCGTTTTTTAAATTGGCTATCAAATTTCCCAAATTTTGATGTGTTTTGGATAAGGTTGTTACGTTGGTAATGATGTGCTTTAGCTTTCTTATAACTTTTAATTTATATGATTTTCAGCACGAGCCCGCACGTCCGCGGTACTCAAGGGCATATATGAATGCCGCATAACTTTAGGTTGTTCATTTTTTCGATGATTGTGTAACTGTTTAGAATGCACAGCGTATATGCTTCATCTTCTTCTTTTAAACACGTGTGATATATATATCCATGGTGATAAGTATTTTGTTGCATGTCCTTTTTTGAACATATATATAACGCGGGAGAAAGCGTATATAAACTAAGCACGGGATTATTTAAGAATTCAACACGAATCGTTGCACGTTTGACTCTTGTGAGAATAGAGAAAGTGGAGAAAATTCCTAGCCAGAATATTTTTTTGGGAGAGCGTGACGTACATTTAGTATTTCGCTGCCGAATATGTGTTTAAGGGAAAGTTTTAGTTTATTTTATGCGTGCACACACACGCGATTTCGAGTAGAAGTTCATGTAGTTCGGATAAACTATTTTCATCTTCCTAAATGCTTTCACATGTTTTTTTTCAACGGAAAACACATAATCTAATCAACTAATTAACATATTTTCTGCTGCAAGGGTTTGCTAGGTTAGCAGGCTAATTTCTAGTTTCTTTAATTATTTTATTCTTCTGGTTAATTTAATCCACGCGTGCTCACTACTAATTTAATCGGGTGGATGTGCAAGTTTTTGGGATCACGTAACACGATAAATAAGAGAGAGAGATGAAAATGAAACGGAAGAGAAAGCGTATGCATACAAATTCTCAAATGTTGCTATGACTGCGCACTTTGGTATATACCTGATATTGTATTTTTTTGGTATGGAATCTTGCGATTGAACAGAATCATCTTGTTTCGAGATTGAATTGTTTATTAAGGAAAATAGGATCAGAAGTATATACAATAACAACAAGTATATCGACTGTGTATTTCCTAAACAATATATGTGCATTTGTGGATTACTTTTAATGCATCTATCAGCTTTTCTGGATGAATTTTAATGCATATATATGCATTTTTGGATGACTTTTAATGCAAGTATATGATTTTCTGGATGACTTTTAATAGTCACACATGCACTTTGGGGGAAAAGTGATAAATATATGCATGTTGTTCAGCAGAAAATTGCGCACATTTTGATGTACGGTTCACATATTTTACTTTGTTGACAGTCGGATTTATTGACGAGCGAAAATCAACAGAATGTTGTACCCTTTTATAACATTCAAGGGCATCAAATTTTCCAACGTTTTACATAGCTGAGTTCCAATCTCAAAACGGAAATACGACGAAAAATACACCTACTTCGCGACATTCCACAGGAAAATCATCAGGATTATAGCTCATTGTCTGAATCGAAGTGAATATCTGCTTAAAAATTGATGATATTTTACTCGATTTTGTTTTTTGCCTTTTAACGAAACTTGTAAAATCGCATGTGTGACTATTAAAAGTCATCCAGAAAATCATATATTTGCATCAAAAGTCATCCAAAAATGCATATATATGCATTAAAATTCATCCAGAAAAGCTGATAGATGCATTAAAAGTAATCCACAAATGCACATATATTCTTTAGGAAATACACAGTCGATATGTAACTTGTAGCAACTCACTGTTTCTCGTATGCTTCTGCACAAATACGAAATACTCAATCAATTTGCAAAATTGATGCAAAGTGATATCTGCTCAAATGGAATTGAAGTGGAGAAAGCAGCTGATCTTCAAAAGGGAGTTTGTTAAGTTCATCTTGTTTTTTAAGGTTGTATTTTGGAACTTTGGAACATCCTGTTGTAGGGCCCCTCGTATGCTAAGGATTTTTCTAGAGTTGAAATTAAACTCAACATTGTTTTGAGAATTTTGAAGGTTTTGAATAATATTTCCTGTAAAAATAATCTTGATATTTTTTCCAGCTAAGTTAATCCATAGCAACTGAGTAACCCTGATATATATGTTATGTAAAAATGTTAAGCAGAATCTAGTTAGGATATAGGAACGAATGACTGCATATATGTCGACAAATACAATTTTATATAACATTTTATGTAACACAAGAAACTATCAAAATACAATACTAGATCTCACATCTCTCTCTATTTTCTCTAAGCACGAAATACACGTATACACGCTTCGTACATCAAGGTTTGTTAGCAATGCTCACAATGTCAGGTTTAAGCGTTTGGAATACAAATGAGATGTGGAGAGAGACCGCTGCTGGCTGCTTTGTCTCTTGTCTGTAACCTTGTGTAATAATATTTCCATTCTCTCTTTAACAAGAAGAAAGCGCACATGTTCGGATCCTTTTTTATCTCTTAACTTTTCCGAGATACATGAAAATTGGTTATACAATTTTGAATACACGATATATAGCTTAAAAATATAGTGGAGAATCCAACGTAATAATAAAAATATAAAGATTGGAATATCGAAGAAATGGACGAGTGGGATATATATGGATCTTCGTTATTTCAGTCTTATGTCTTTCGTATTCTGTTTACGAAACTCTCTCTCTCTCTCTGTCTTTTATTGCGTGTCACTCTCAAACACAAAAACTTAAGCATAACGAGAATACAAGTAAATGGACGAGAGACCCACAGGTTAGCATATATATACATCCGAAAAACAAAATAAGAAATTCATATATATTTGCTCATTCAAACAAATCAGCGTTTCATCAATGCAAATTACACTATGTTTTGCCGATATTATTGCGGTACGGGTGTGCATGTTTGTGATCATATATTCATTTGCAAATTTGCAGTGCAAAAAATGTATACAGTTTCTTAACCGTATTCGAGTTGTATTTTTACGCATATATATGTATTTTTGGATCATCTGTAAGCGTATATCAACGGAAAAAATAAGAAACAACACTTAAATAAACACACGTGTGTTCGTTGTATTCGAAAATGTGTTATATTTGTCACGTCATGTGCCATTTTCTGAGATTTATCTACCGTTCACTGTTCTTTCATTTGTAAGCCGTAGTGTTGTAGTAGAATCTTATATATTTTATGTTTCGCATTTGTCGTGATACTTACATCGAGCCTCCTCAAATTCTTTTTCAAACGCGGTGCTTTGGTTGGAAAACATAACTTTTTATTAAGAGTTAAAATGCGCGGACACAAGAAAAACGTTTCATTGTGTTGATGAATTCTTAAAGGGAAAAGTGTTCTGATAATTCTGATATGAGCATCATTTTAATCTGGAAAAGTCAGATGAAGTTTATATTTTGAATGAAATTTTATAAGCATCTTTTATAATGTTATACAGTCACTGTACACGTTATCATAATTGAAGTCTCCATAATTTGCCATCATCATTAGAAACAGCAGCAAAGAAGAATATTATGACAATGGGGATTGGGTTGAATGGGAGTTTTTTAAACGTGGTGTGTGTATGCGTTTAAAATGGGAGACGTTTTTTTTACTCACTCGCCAAGTACAGCGACCTGGGGTTTAAAAACTCGCGATCGTGTACAAGAGCTAACAGAGAAAATATATACGTTTAAACGTCGTGTATGTGTGTGCTGGGAAAACAGTTCAAAACATGCTTATGTATATTTGCATGTAAACTTGGAAATGCGGAAGTGCATGTTCACGAGAAAATTTTATGTGCAGTTTTGCTAGGTTGACGTTTCTCTTCTTCTTCGTGAGTGAGGAAGAAATATATATTCGTGTTTTTCGGAGGAGGGGGAATTATATGTGTGTGCTTTTTATGTGTAGTTTGTGTGTACGATTCTGCAAACGTGTATTTATAATATATATAGTTTATCGTGAATATATGACACGTAAGTACATTAAAATATATAAATATTCCACATTTTATACACAAACTGAGTTAATCGGAGAGTGCTCGTGTTTTAGTGAACAAGAAAAGAAGTTGGGTAAAAAACGAATGCACTTTTTGCTTCTACTTTTTCGTTGGGAAAAGTTCGTTAAGTCAAGAAAAAAATATATATTATGCTCAGAATTTTATTAAACTGAGGTTATATAAACTAGGGTGTGTATAAAATGTGTACATTGTGGAAATTTATACAACAGTAGGTCGGGTTCTCTCCGGGTTCTTTTTATTATTACGATATGTTCATGGGAGCATATATAGTTTATATTACGGGACACTGCACTGTTTGACTCTTTTATGTTGTAAAGTGTGTGCCTTTTTGCTTCTCATCTCTTCTTCTGCTGGCGAAAATATTTTTTTGGAGTCATTCAGTGAATGAGGGGGAAATTTCGCATGTGAGCAGCAGCAGGATGCTATGTAGAGAGAAACGGGCAAGCCTTTTCTCGTGGAATAGTTGCGGCGTTTTCTCTGTGTGTGCGAGTGGAATATGTGTGTGTTGCGCTGAGAGAAACGGGAAGGAAGGAACTGCAGCTTCTTTTGAAGCAGAAAGAGGAGAGAGGCGAAATAAGGTAGAGTCTCCGGGCATGTGTGTATCAGTTACATATGTGTGGAGGGCGCAGACACACACACGGTCGCGAACGAGAGAGAATATTATTATAAAGAAATGTGCTCAGTGAACACGAGAATGGGGTAGATGAGGGGAAATTGTTGTTATTACTTATATTTCGTCTCAACGCACTCTCTTCACACAAGATTCACGTAAGCGTGTGTCTACCGCCACTCCCGTCAAAATTTTACACGATTTTATTTTGTAAGTATAATATTGCGAGAATATAACGATTTCATTTCTTTTGAGTTTGTGTGGCCATAAAAATAAATAAAATTCTTTTACCAACTTGTATTCGATATATAACATTAACGTGTACAAGTGTGTGTTGTGGTTTGGCATAGATATTGCTCTCCTTTTTTACTTGTATCTGTGTGGCGCGGCGTGGCACACTTTTTCCCGTCTCTCTGGACTTGCAGAGAGGTTATTTCTGCGGTTTATTATATATTTGGAGCGTTTAATAATGACGTGTATAGAAACATTACGAGATTCAACACTTCTTTAAGTAGCGTATTTAGCGTATTGAAATTTATGCATAATTACCATGGTGATGAGTGAACTGAGCGGATTCTATGGTTTCTCACTCAAGCGTTGTTGGACGCGTATTATTAATGCGGCTCCCATCACTCCTCATTTACATCGATATTAAAAATAATATCGGCTGCACACAACACATTAAAAACTCTTAACCGCAGAGAAGAATATCTAGTCATTTTTTACGCTGCATATATTTACTTGTGAGTTTTTTTGTGTGATCCATGTGCTCATGGGTTTTTGTGTGTGTGTGCAAGAGTGCAGAGTTCCTTGTCATGTGGAATGTTGAGTGACGGGTATAAAAAGAGAGAAGGATTATAGTGGGATTTTTTTTGGAGATTTCATTTCAACACTCGGTCGACGGATTAAATTACGTATAAATCACAGAGGGGAATTATTATTACCCGTGTATTGTATACGCTTGTTTATGATCTGCTGCCTGCTCCACTATACGAGTGTCTGGACTTTATTTTTAAATATATTTTTATCGTGATTTATGGGTGCAGGTTCATCCAGTGTGCTATCACGTCAAGTTCATTTGATAGTGTTATGGGGTTAAAGGTTAAACGGTATATAGTTGGCAGCAGCAATTTTATTTAAACGTGCGCAATTATATGGAAATGTTTTGTTGTCGCGTGATTATACGCGAGTGTGAAATTTAATCTGAACTTTGACGATTATTGCGTGTGTGGAAAAGTTTCAAGGTTTTTTTTTAAATTTTCGAATAGTGTTCAAAAATTTTTAAGCATATAAACTTTCTTAGGATCGATATGTTCGTTCGATGAGCGAAAATTGGCGTTTTTCAACATTGGATAATATAGTCTCATCGCTCCAAACACTTAATATCATCACGATCATCATATACGTTTTATTCTACCCGCAATCTTATACAACCTGATTCAACACACTGCCCGATTTATAAGTTCATGGATGCCTGCAACCGCGTGTGCTTATCCTGAAACGTTAAAAAAAATTCGTAAAGGCCCAGTTACAGAATTCGCACGAATGTGTTCGTGTGTGTGTGTCTCCGCATAATTTTGATGTGTTCAAAAGACCCAAAAATTCAAATTACGTGAACATGAGATTTTAATGAAGGACGATACTCGAAATTCCAACGCAAATATATAACGTCGTGTTTTTTTGACAAATTTTTTTTGGCGACATCGTATTCGGCACTCGTACTCAAGTGTTGGTGTGCACACAAGCTTGTTCAAAGTTTTTTAGCTTTGCGCGCATATGTGTGTTTCGTGATATGATGAGGATTAATGATTACCAAAAAGAGTGCTCAGCCGGAACGGTATAAATCTCATAAACATATATAAATAATAATAAAACACAACTTTCAAGTGGCCAACATTTCTGACTTTTTTTGTGACAAGTTGCACTTGTTTCGGGTATTTTTTTCGGGGAAAGATCCTAGAAAATTTTGTTGAAAAAAAAAACCGTCTGCAACGCGGTTTTGTCTGCTCTCTCCCATCTTTTCCGCCCACAACACATACGAAAAGAAATCTTGAATTCGTGTGCACATAAAATTTGAGGGGAAAATGTGAGAGCAACTAAAAATGATCATGTGCGGATGAAGAAAATATGCGGAGAAAATATGTGTGTGTTGTAAACCCGAGTAACAGTTACGAAAGAAAACATGTGAAAAGGGTTTCGTTCCCGTTTTTTAGTGAGAAGGTCAAAACGAAGTTAACGTGCATATGTACACACCACCAAACCAAACCACAACAAATGAAAAGCATGCTCGACCGTATATATAAAGATCGTGTAAAAATAATCATAGTGTTTTAAACGTGAACGTATTGACTTCAGTCACAAAAAATACCGTGTATGTGTGAACATGCGAGTTTGTGATCATCAGCTTTATTCCTCTTCTTCTTCTCAGCTGGTGTGTATGGGATTTTATATTATGCATATGTATATAATCCATCGGAATCACTTGCGAACCATTTAGTTAGCGGTTGGATGGGCTACCGCAAGCATCAACATACACACAACACACGATATACGTATCGTCATGTTCGAAGTAAAACAGTTTTTTAAGCACGAGTTTGGTGGAGAAAACTGATTTCGTGTTTGGAAAAACGGTTAATTTTTTTGGCGGGATTTATAGAATTATGTAACGAATTTAGTGTAAAAAAATCATGTTTAAAATGAGTTTCTTAAGGAAGTAAATGTCGTGCGTTGATTTCGAGTGTTTTTGTGAGCAACACTGATCGAGTCAAGAAAATACATAAAAATCATCTTTCCGCGTTCAGTGACTGCGTGGATAATGTTTCCCATGTTTCCAAGGAAAATTCCATCAATTATTTAGACATTTTACTGAATAAAATATTTATTATTTATATGCTCGAGTCCAGCCACACAAAAATATATACAAAAAAATATTGCCTTTCTCCGCTTGTTTGCCGTTCGATCAAAACTCGTGTCTCACGTTATTGAGTTTCTTCCGGGGAACATGGAAATTATTCCTTTAAAATCATACAAGAAATATAACATCGGATAAAGACGTCCTATCCCGATGATCCGGAGTTGTGTGTGAGTGTGTGTTTTTAAGAGAAACAATACTGGATGACTCGATTAAAAAAACGCGTGCATTACTCTCGTTTGTTGTTGTCGTACAACTCATTATTGTACACACGTGTGGAATGATTCGTATATGTGTACGTGCTTGACGCAACATACTTGCAGTTGTGCTACGTATATCTACGTTTCCCCCAACATATATATAACGGTGATACAAACGGACTCTAATATACAATCCGAGAGTTTTTATACGTGATCGTGAACTTGACGTGTAATTAATTTTGCATAACGAAACACGCATATGCACACTTTCTGAGCGTTTTTCTTTGTCCGATTTCGTACTTTTGTTTTTGCAACGTTGTAGCGGGGAATTTCGAATACTTGGTAACAGTTCACGATAAAAATTTGGGGAGAATTTTAATCAGCAATTTTGCGGTTTTGAATATTGCTAAAAAAAATTACACATGCCAGCGGGATATATTGATTATGTTAGCAAGAAATTATAAATGTAGAGTTAAATCTCGGAGTTTGGGTTTGAAAGCAGCAAACAAATAATGTGGATTGCTTGCAGCTATACGTGTTGGAATGATTTGTTGCTGTATTTTTAGTGGGATTATAGTACGGAACCGAAGTTTGTTTTTTCCAACCAACCAACCACCAACAAAAGTGTGTTCGACAACATTAATTATCTCCAATGAACTTTTGTAATGAACACGCGGTGAATTGAATCGTACGAGTTAATCAGTTTCATTTAACGTGAATTTTAATTTTATACACGCAAATGAGAAATTATCTTTTCTAATCCACACACGCAACAGAGACGTGCGTATGTATAGCTGAAAGAGACTCGGTGAAAATAATTATCCAAAAGAAAATTGAGAACCAGCATTTTTTGTTGTGGCACAAGTTTAAATCAGGATGAGTAGTTCGTATAGAGTCATGGTTTTTCTCTAAAAATCGCGAGGATACGTGTGTCCTATACCTCAAAACTAGAAATTTACAAAGGCGCAACTAAAGTTTCTAGATTATTCTCAACTCAAACAAATCAGTTATTTAATCAATACGTATTTATATTTTTTCTAACATCTTTCAGATTAATTTCCCATTATTATAAATACCGAGTATATAAAATATTTGAAAACCATAAGATCAGATAAGCAAACAACCATCTATAATCTCCCAATCTGTCAAGCACAGAAAGAAGAAAATTAATGCTGTCATATGCTAGAGTTATAATATGCAACAAAAAAACGAATCCATATAGCAGCGTACTTATTATTATACCTCACGACGAGTTTATTGAAACTCTAGCATACGATCATGAGAAACATATATACGCTCTATCATACCCATTTTCTTTTTTATAAACTCGACTTCATCTTCTCATGATCAGGCTAAAAAAAGTCTGTCAGTCACTCTGCTTCAAGTGCGTATATATACACCCCACACACACAAATCAAGCCCCAGCGTTTAACTCATCATCGTCGTAGTGGATTTGAGGAGAGCTGTCGCGTATACATTCGTGTTTTAAAGAAGCGACCAAATGCACATTCATCTTTGCAACAGATTGATATAGAATTCATTCAGTCTATCATCCATCCGACCACATATATTATGGGAGTATACGAATAAGAAAGAAAAGCAGGTTCATACAAACATGCATCTTTTCTTTCATTCACCCGTCGTAATTATAATATTATGATGATGATGATGATAAAAAAAGTAACAAGTCACACTAGTCTGTTCATACGAGTGCAAAAAAAAATATGAAACACACACATTTTCGCGAGTCTCTCCCAACTACTTTTTCTCTTGAGATAGGATTCTTCTTCTTTTTTTCGCACGTACAAGTAAAACGAGTGATCACATATACGAACAAGAGCTATATAGTCTCTCTTCTTTTCATGCATTATTATGCGTTTCTCAAGTGGAAGGCTGCTGCTACTTCTCGTTTATATATATAATCTTCATTTGTAACACAAGCGTGTTCTTTTTATTCACAAACGTCTCTTTCCACCATACACGCATTCGTCTTTGTTGAGCGGCTGATGTTGTTGTGGCTTTGAAAAGATAATATTTTATATATATACAAAAAATCTCTCGGTACGCTTTTCTCTTCAGTCTGAACAAACGTGTGGTCATAGAAACTAGGAAAAGTTGACTCGTTTCAATACAAAAAACGTAGTTACTAAACTCATCTGCTTCTCCCGAATGATATAGTTTCCAAGTCGTGTATTCTGGAACATAAATTTTTTTATATAAAAAACCTCGACAAAAAACTCATCTTCATCATGTGTGGTTCTCAAATTAAACAAATATTTGAAATACACCAGTGCGTAGTCTTAACATGAGATTACTACGGAAAAGTATCGTGAAAATGTTATTTTCTCCTGCGAGGAAAAAGTGAATGTGTGTACTCTTCAGGCTGGTCCTAAAGAACTTTGTTTTGTTTTATTTTTATTTTTCGTTATTTATTATCGAAATTGTTGTGTTTATGTGCATTTGTGTGTGGGATGATGATACATTATTGTGAGTAACGTGTGTAGTCACTATAGCTACGTGTCGCCAAAAAATATATATATCAAGTGAAGCGGGGGAAAAATTCGTTGTTTTATCGTGAGCTTATTTATTAGTTTGTTGATGTTATATATGGGTTTTAAAAAATATATAGTGAAAAAATATATATAACGAATGAGTAGTATTGAGTCGAGCAATGCGAAAAGGAGAATACTCACAAAATCGGTCGTCATGTCGTTCGAGAAAAGAATCATTCCAGTGCCTGAGCTGCGGATTGTCACCGAGTCGAATGAGGATTTAGAGTCGGCAAGTACCAGCACCGTATCCAGTCCAATGATGAGAGCACCGCTTCTCAACGTTCCTTCGAGTGCGCCGAGGAGGAGACACTCTTGGGTTTATGGGTAAATCCATTTTATTTTTTTACAAATTAGTCGCGAGTTACTAAATAGTCGTGCGCTACTCAAAAGATCATGTCACAGATTTTTTAAAAAAAATCTTTGCAACGATCTACTACTAAAAGCACATATACACGTTTAATGCGCTAATCACGATCAAGTTATCCTACTGTCGTGCTAATCAACGGGAAAAGCATGGAAAAATTCTGTACAACTGCCAACAAAACATGGCTGTATATTTGCGTGTTATATCAAGATTCGTTCCGGCAGGAAAATAAGTATTTTAAAAAACTCGAATTCCATATAAATTCCTCGTATGCAAATCAGTCGAGGATGATTCTTCGAGCGATTTAAAGAAAAAATCACACATCTGTTGCGCCATGGATTTTGATGGATCTTTTTTGCAAAAATCTTATATAATCATGTGTATGTGGATCATCATTCTCTCTTCTGCTGCGGGGATAAATATATGTATATTTTTTTCGCTTCAACTTAATCATCTACTCATCCCCCGACTAATGTCACTAATGAGGAGAAATGGGCACCTCTTGTCTTTCTGTGTCGGTGTACATCTGTTCATGTTTTGTAACAAAATCATACGTATTCGCCAAAATTCTTTATGGCGATCTTCAAGAATGATATTATAATATGCAGGTTCTCTCTCTCTCGAGACGTAAACCTTTCATTATGCGAACAGGTTGAACCACAGACACTTGTATTTTTGATAGCGTCTACGTCTAATTTTTTTATGCAATATATATCCTGTCGCTAGTAGCTTTTACATTACGCATTTGCTAAAAAAAATTGCAGATCATTTTTGCGAACGTAAATGCCGCACATGAAGCATCAACACCAAGGCTCACATGTAATCATATGGCTCACAAGATATGTGTGGGTAAACTTTTCGTTGCTGCAATATGCAGAAAAATTAAAAGTTTCGAGACAAAAATAATATTTTCTTTTTATGACTTTTCCCCCCTTTGTTTCTTGTTTACTCTTTTGTGAAAATGTGAACGTCTCGTGAGAAAAAAAACATATATTTCTTGTGTAATGCTGCAAGAGTTTATACGCGTAGAGAAGTTGACCTTGCATTTAAAAAGTCTTGGAAATTATATGTTGTTTTGTTGCCTGGAGTGTGCACTGTCTGGAGTCTAGAATTTTACAATGATATGTGTGAGGGTTGTGTGAGTTCTTGAGTAAACAAGTTACAAGGAAGAAAAACGTGCTAAAAGCGTATTTTATTTTTGTTGGACAACTTTTTCTATTCTTCTTCTCACCATTTAAACTAGTTTGAATACATGTCTGAGTTTTTGCAAAATAATAATATGCATTTTCTGTTTGTACTTTTTATTTTTGCATTTCTTGTTGCTATATAGACTACCTCAACAACGATTCGGAACTCAATTTTGTGGAAAGTGGTGGTGTACTGTTTATTATAGACGCTAGAAATATATGATATTGATATAAAGTTGTGGGAGATTTACCAGGTTTATATGCACGGCGGTGTTTCGATGGTAACTAATTTTTGTATGAAATGTTAACGAAGAACTACATCGATTAATTATACATATATGTGGTTTAGCTACGAATGCTTTGTGAGTATATACCCGGCATTTGAAACGTAATTTTGAGTGATTAATATGAAACTGATGTATAATCCAAATAAAGCGATATATTGGCCAAGTGTGGTAGTATAACGATGAAAAGCACAGCCGCTCGTAAAACTTTATTTAGAACTATATTGCTTTAAAACAGTAGCGATACTGGAAATACACGAGTTTAATGTTTTAAAGGGGAAATTTCGCATATTCGTGTAAACTCGAAATGTTTCATAAATTATTTTTATCGCGAAGGTTTTTTTTGGAACGTCAAACATCCAGAAGTTTTTAATTTAGCCGTCAATCAAAAATCATGAAATATGTCAGTGCCTCAATCAAAACTTGAAATATGTATGATCTTGATTTATACACACGATCCTTTAGGCTATAATATAATAACCGATAATTATATAATGTGCTGGATTTTTTTAGCGATTTTTTTATTACACCGTATAGGGAATTTTTATTGTCTCGATTTTCCACCAGTTGTTGTGCTCATATATCCATTTTGTACATATGTTTTTGGGTTACACGTAAAGCGCGTGTGTACACTGACTTTTTTTGCATGGAAATTTATTAGAAGCGAATTTATTCTTTGCTGAGTTAAGTTTGCAATAAAAAATGATTTCGCGATTGCACATGGTTTAAATGGGTTATTATTTTCACGAGGAGTTAGCTCGTGAGTTATTGTTATGGTTTTGAGAAATATATATATGGCAGTGAAATTCTCATTTTTGATGATGGGAAGATTTGTGTTGGTTTTGCCAGAGGTGTTGGGAGCATATTTAGATCGCCGTCTTTTTTGGGGTTTCAAACTTTTCTTGCTCGTCAAACCACGTGTAAAATTATGCACTTGGCAATTAGACAACAACAATTCGTTCACGTTCATACAAAAAAGTAGGAGTAGTAATAAAATATATACGAACACACCCCACCCAGACGAGAGAAATTTATTTTTGATGATACTTTAATTGAGCGCAATACATTGTGTCGAGGAACGAGGAGGTATATTATGCAGTTTTACTGGCGACATTTTATTTTCTCCGTCACGGGTTTAGTAATAATCAGACATTAAAGGAAAGGCGAAAGGGTACAAAAATATATACATTTGTGCGGTTTTTCATGCAGACAAAACTAATACCAGAACGGGTGCAAAATAAATCACTAGAACAAAGTCAGTCTGTGTTCAGAGTATAAATTTAGGCTCCTCATAAAATTTTCAAAAAACGGCATTTATTTTAAAAATTAAAGTGCCAATAAATTTTCTAAACTTAACAACCACGTAAAATCGTAATTGTAAAGAGAGCATTTAGTTGGAATTTTCTATATCTCCTTCTATAAAAGACAAATCGACGTCTGTTCCACAGGTCATTGACCGACTTTGTTTATGTTTACTTTGCCTCCCTAACAACACGCAGCTTTCAGCAGTGAAACTTTTC
>JAQFZW010002738.1:0-15699 GCA_034687055.1 Heteromurus nitidus | reverse complement strand
CCAGCTCCTCCGCCTTGCCGACTCCCTCCTTCTCCCTGAGCTGGCTGCTGCTGAGACGGGGGGAGATAAAAGCCCTGAGGTGAGCCATTTCCTTCTTCGTTCCCCCTTATCTGCTCACAATCCCAAGAAAACACAAGAATGATAAAATAATAATAAATCTGCGAGGGAACCCATAACCTAGCTTTGCCCCAAGGCAGTCAACTCTCTCTCACAATCTGCATTAAACATTGAGCGAGTCCAATTTATCTCCTCTTCTTCAACGACTTCCTTCAGGGAGAAGGAGGCCGAGCCAAATCCAAAGCCAAGAGTTCTCATTTCTCTCCTCAGACTCAATTGATGGAGCCTATCTCTCTGGAAAATGTGGGCCATGCCAGCGCTTCTCCTGCCAATACTTCTCCTCCTACAACGAGTTTTTTATAAAAAATCTTGCAGCAGCAGAACGTCATTCCTGACCACAGCACAGCGGAAAAAGCCGGTCCGCATTTGAATTGCCGATATATTCTTGAACATTGCAGCATGAAGACTACAAGATTGCTCTGTCACTTGAAACATTTAGAAGAAAATCCCGTGTGGACAATGGATTCAGAGGCGTGACGACATAATTATACAAATCTGCCTGCACAGTTGCACTGGCAGAAGGATAAATCACGGCATGCTTCCCCTTCTTTCCTGCAACATATCCAATACAAGTGTATTTTCGTAGGAAAAGAGTTGTCTTTCACTCTTCTTCCTCTCTCAAAACTCAATTTTGCATTCAGTCAGTCTGCGTCAAAGGGTCGGCGCGATGCAGTTATGCGACAACTGAAAGGAAAACTGTGCTTATTTGATTCCCTTTTCCACTTATCTCCTCTTTTCGTAGGCACTCATTCGGAAAAGTGTGTTATACAACACAAGCACCGAGTACACTCGCACTCTTACTCAAAAAAAGCTGAGAGATAATCTGCACAAACAAATGATGATGTATGTATGTCCTGAATTGTAAGTGGACATTTGCAAAAGAATGAGAGTTGTTTTGAAGAAAATGTTTCACACTTGGCTTGCTTCGTCGTCCATTCCTCCGGAACAAAGATTTAATTACCCGTGCGGTAAATACGGTTGTTACGCGCTTGCTCTCGACGACAAAGGGAAAAGGACTTGTCTCCATCTCGGTCGGGATTACAACACACCAAAAATTCAAATGCAATTACTGTTTAGATTATTTTTTGTGGAATGGGAATGATGTGACACGATTTAATTCTCCTTTGAGTTCACCACACAAGATTTAATTATTCGCGAAAGAAGAAGAAGAAGAGCTAAACTTATTGCGTAAATGAAAAGAGTGTGGAGTGAGGAGATGGCATACGTCATATCAGTCATTAGCGCAAAAAAAAGTGGCAACAAAAGAGAGAAGATATGCAGACAAGTCTCGCATTCACTCTCAGTCCATTTTATTCCATCCGCCGAGTGTGTCACTTTCAGGATGAGATGACTGACTTTTGTGAAATGAATGCGACATCTTTCCCTATTCTTTATTCAAAAGTCACAAAATGAACATGAGAGCCTGGGTTTTTTAAAGAAGAAGAAGAATATGGTGACGTGATGGGATATATTTTGTAAGATTAAAAATACCCAAACTAGTTTCTCGTCTGGTCTCTCAGCCAAAGGGAAAATGGATCGGAAGACGAGAGGAATTCAAAGATGTGTGCAATGCGTGCAAGCCTGACTTGAATAATATATATTTTTTCTCTCCTTTGGCACAGAGCTTCGAGATCGACTCGAGACTACTCGCTGAAATGATATTAGAGATTTGATTTGAATAAGAATATGAGAGAGGAGCAGAGAGAGAGAGAGAGAGAGAGAGAGATCCCCTTCAACATCTTCCGTCGGCTGAGAGAGATGTGTGCAATGTAAGTAGGGAAGATTGATGAGAGTCATGACACGATGTTCTCCATTCATTCTCTCAGTCGGCAACATGATCAAGACAACGAAAGGATATTTTGTTTCCTTTTGCAAAATGGCAGAATTGCAGCGTTGAGAATAGCTGCATCAAGAAACTATATATCCAAGTTTGATTTCAAGATGAGAATGCTCTTTTCAGGAGAAAGTTTTGCTTTCGGAGTGCAAGAAAAAATTAAGACCTTTTATTGGTATGCTTACTAGTTGTCGGCGTGTAAACACACTTGTTCCGAATAATTGTTACAAAAATGACGAGATATAAACCAATTAGCAAATGAAAAGGGGTGAACTAATCGGAGAGCATTTCAAAAACAAGAGTGATATTCTGCTAAAATGGTAACAGTGTGTGTTTTGGGCATGAGCACACGAAGAAGGAGGAGAAGTGAAGCAACGGGACACGCAACTTGTTTTTGCCCTTCTTTGGTTAAAAAGGGAAGGATGAGTTGGCGTTTAAAATGCTAAAGATATACATAAGTACATGCTGTGGTCATTAGTCATCGTGGGAGTTCTAATACCTGTAATTAATACTCTGTAGCAAGGAAAAACTTGGCAGCAGCAGCCAGCGAGAGTGTACGTTTAATTCCTCATGGGAGCCTAACTGAAAGTTCTGAAAGGGAGCACCACATTCATTCATTCATCCTTTTCATTTGCAACGCTATTTTCGTCAATCATTCAATGCGCTTTTGTGTCTCTTTAAAAGGGGGAAAATGTTTGTGGTCAGCCACACGCCACAAAGTAGCTAATCATCATTTGATGGGGGAGTGGAATCAAAAGAAAATATTTGCAGAGTTACACTCAATCTGCATTTCCATTCATTTTCCTGTATCTTTCTGCGGACAGAACACGGACATGCTTCACAGTGATGATGGGGAGCATGAGAGAGAGGAGAGCCTAATTGATACGAGTACGAGCCTCTGAGGCGAACGCAAATGTTTTCGGAGAACGTGAGCTGATTGTGAGTGAGGAGGAAAAGAATCCAAGGCTTTTCAGCTTGGATCATGGAAAATGAAAACACACGGAGGATCGGATCTCTGCCAAGAGGGAGACTATGGGAATGGATGCTACTCTCATTTGAGATTTTACGCATTTCTCTCTTTCTCGAGAGATCCTTTGGTGCAGTGCAGATTGATTCAGCACGTGTTCGGTTAATTTCGCCTTTGCTCTGATGGCAAAAGCCATAATAATCATGTGCCAAAAAATCCACAAACCGAAGAGGATTTGCGATTAAATACATTTAACCTTGTTAACTTGTTAGACGAGTGTGGCCGAAACTAATTGGCGAATTTTATGTCTATGACATTGGCTTTAAGTATTTATGTCATTTGTCAGAATGCATTTTAACCGGCCGTCGACACACCAATGCATTTTTGCACACATCTCAACTATGGTCGTTAATCAACGAATAAGACGAAGCCGAAAATCAAGCTGGACTTTTTCCTTTCATATTTTTTTGTTCTTCTGGTCTTTCCCCAGATTAGAAAGGAGGAAAAGAAGCGGAAAGGAAATAATAAATTGTTACTGGTTATTTGAAGAGGAAGGGGAAAGAGATGAATAAAAGTGGGACATGTTTGGATTAAGAAATGAGGAAAACGTGATCATCACCAATTGCCAAACTGTTCAAGGATTTCCTCTCCTTTAACAAATCGTCATTGAACTTATTTTTAGCGAAGATGGAACATCATTCATCCTCTTAGTTTTCAGATGAAAAATTACACCCGAGCAAGGAACGATGAGTGTGAGAGTTTTGATTGAAAGCCTTATTTTTTAAAAAGAAGAGGAAACAATTTTATGTGAGAAGATCAATCTTATTTTTATTACCTCGCCCATTGGCTGCAAACTGTTCTCAATTTGTTGTTGATCGGAAGGTGGTGGTCGTCTGCCTTGTCCATTTGGCAGTTTCCTCCTTGGACCAGAGCCATTCTCACTATTCTTCCCGTTTGAAGGACGTTGCTGGCCGGAGGAGGAGGATAGTGGAGGAAGTTGCTGCCTCGAGGGTTTCGGAGGGGATTCTGGAACGCCATACTGTGGACTCGGCTCATTCCCGCGGCTTGAGTATCCTGTGTTGTACGAGTCTTCATCATCAACCTCGTTCGTCCTCGAAGTTGGCTGCGGGGAGTCCGTTGGATAATCATTGGAAGACTCCTCGTCTCCACTGGACTCCTTCGGAGGGAGGTAGCCTTCAGTGGGAACACCGTACTGAATGTCTTCGGAGGATGTTTCCTCCTCGGACTCCTCGTCCCCAATTGTGATCTCCGTTGTCGCTCTCCCCTCGAAGTCAACCTCGTTCTGCGAAGAAGAGCTCTCTGGAGCTGAGTAGAGCGCTGGGATGTCTGGCGCTTGAGGGGCAGAGTAGAGAGCAGGGATGTCTGGAGTTTGTCTTGAGGTTCGGGTTGAGTTCGAGGAAGATCCTATTTTCGAAGCGGAACTTGGTCGTTTCAGCTGATCAATGATCTTGGAACGATCCCGCTCCCGCTTTGAGGTTGCTCCTGAAACTTGGCCTGCGAAGAGGGCGAGGAGGACCGTCGTCACCAGAACGAAGCCCTGGGTGCAAACAATCAAAACGAATTAACCCTCTAACTCTATCTCAATCAGTGTGACTTATTCATGCGAAGGCAAAAAAAATTGAGGATCACGCCATGATGAGTTCTAAAAATACCACAACAAAATTAACCTATGCACCTTGTACGTTGTCATACGTCCGCTAAACCAAATTGAATAAATTACGCTCCGACATTGCTGTCGCATTCATGAGGAAAACTACACAAAAATTAAGTATGGATGGGTGGGTGCGGTGACGCAAATTTTCTGAGTACAAAAAAGTCTTTCCAACGCCAGAATTCTTCTACCTTTAACAATCTTTTGCAAAAGCATACGTTCAACGTTCTCCCAATTTTCGTTCCATTATTATTATTTTTTCACTTTGTCGCTTGAGCAAAGCGTCTGCAAGTCTCCAGCTCAGCCCACAAATTTTCCGCTATTAAATTTAGCATAAAAGAATTGGTAAGGAGTTGTTCCTCCGCCGAACATCATATTCATCTCTGTCACTCCAGAGAAGAAGCTCTTCTCAAATCCAGTGCATAATTTTGTGTCTTGTTGCCTATCCGCATTTCGGCACAACCTCAACAAATTATCCTGCTTCATTGAATTTGATTTATATGCATGGGCAAAGAGGATATACTATTTTTATTTTATTTTGCTCTTGTTGCTTCTCTTCCACAATATAAAGCCGATAATTCCAGCTTCTTTCTTTCTCGCTATATTTTTTGCGTCGGAATTAGAGACGCGGAGTGTTGCCACACTTTGGACCTTGCATAAAAAAAGTAAATTTGCAGACGACGAGGTTTTCGTACTTTCAAGTGGCTATCCACGTGCTCGCCAAGTGCACTTCTCCTCTCCCAGAAGAGAGCTAACAACATGCTCAACTCAATTCTGAGGAAGGAAGGGCGAGCTGCGGAGTGGAGTGGAGGATGGAAAACAAGGCTTGTCGGAGTTGTTACTTTCCTCTAATTATTGACCAGGTATATCCGCTTAAAGCTAGTTCCCCTCATCAATTCTTTCCTAATAATTCGCTCTTGTGACGAGAGTGGATGATATTATTGCGAAAAAAGAAAGATATTAAATAGGGGAAAGTGCGGCGCCATGCTTTTTTGGAGTGAGTCGAGTCTGGAACTGGAGTAGATGGAGGAGAGGGGAGAACAGCAGTTGGCGGATTGGAGATGTCTAATATTAATGCCACCTCTAAACTATTCAGCTTGCGGGGAAGCCGCAAACCAGCCGAACCGCAATCAGTTATTATGCTTCATATATTTCCCCATCCGAGGCAGTCGCCTCACTACACACTTCTTTTTCTCGGAGGAGGAAATATCCGAGCTCAGGAACTCAATTGGAATGAGAGGAGGATGGAAGTGAAACATGTAAATATTGTCAAATTAGTGCGACCTACTCATCCGCAAAGACGGTTGCGACTGCGAGTGAGGAGACACGTTCCTATCTACTTTTTCAGCATTTGATTTGGTTCTGGGGCAACTTGATATTTCCTTTTCTTCCCAACCAAAAACTAATGAATGACTTTCTTACAATTTATCATTGATTTTTGGCTTGCTTTTTGACTTAAATTTTTGTGCCCCTTGCCGATTCCACACTCTCAGTAACATTCTCAAGGGAAGTAGACTTGGAAAATGTCAAAATGTGATCAATAATCTGTGTGCTAATCCTCTCCGGCTCCCTCTCACTCTCTAAAAAATTGCGACTAGCTGAAGGAAATGTTTCATTGGATGCACGCTGTAACATAAAAAATATACAAAAAATGTAAGTTCTTACCAAAAGACTTCCAACACGCTTCCACTCCATTCCCATTGCGAAAGGAAAACACGCTACTTTGTTTTATAAATCTTGCTTTAGCCCTCGTCTCTTCTCTGCACGGTTTAAATAGTCAACTTTTTTTTACAAAAACTTTCAATTTAAGTCGAAACCTAGAATAGTTTTTTTTCTAATTTGTCCGTATTTACCATGAAGGATTGAAGTTGGAGAGAGAAAGAGAAAAAGCACAATCACCAAGAGTAAACTAGCGTCTTGTGCTTGTATCCAAGTTTTGATGAATTCCAGCATTCACTTTCAACACATTCGTTTCATGCAAGAAGCTCTCAGTCAGTTCTTCCACACTTTCTTTGTTTCGAGTCGAGAAGGAACGCTCCTTACAAAATTGTTCCGCTTTGTTTTTAAATTGGATTGGAAAGGGAGAGGCGCTGCAGAGCTGGAAAGCTGGAGATGGAGAGAGATGAGATCCAAGCGGAGTTATATCTGCTGGAATGCCACAACCACATTCAAACTCTTCATTTTCTCAAACCAGCGCAGGTATCGAATAAACACAATAACTTTTACTAGCGATTATATACTTTTTTCCAAGTGAAGCACACAAAAGATGTGGGTTATTTTTTTATAAAATACAAATGATGATTCTTGGTTCGATCCAAACACGGAAATTCTTCGCAACAGAAATAAAAATGTGGAAAGTTGTCGTCAAACTAAAGTTTTCTTCTTAAAACTCCCTTGTTTTGCTTCCCTTCCTCGAGTTCTAATTCTGGAGCGGAAAATAATTAAAAGCGTCGAGTCGAGGTAGGCTTGTGAGTTATGTCGCTGGAAACTTTCACGCTTCAAGTACAAGTTGTTTACAATGTCCCTGAATAGGAGAATGAGAGAGAGAGAGAGAGATAAACTTCTGAGAATCGGCTTAAAAACTGTTTAATTATCAAATTAATTTTATACTCGGAATAAAACGCAGGAGACTCTATCTATGGAAAACTCTGGTTCAATTCCTGATTCGACAATGAACAAAAAAATATATAACAAAACAAAACTCCTAACTTTTCCTCCAATGTTCGTAAAACAACATTTTTCGAAAAGAAGCTTCTACGTAATCTGTTTGAAAGAAGATTTTTTCTCTCTCGCTTTTCAGAAGCTTACAAATCCTCTCGGTTTAAAAAAAACTGTCGTTGAAATGTCGATGAAGGATGAACTAACTATGAGAAGGGAAGATGAAAACCAAGCGGACTTTATATATGAGTGAGAGCCCTTCCTGCTAAAAAAATATATAGAATAAAATAGGAAAATGATCACACTTTTGCAACCATCCCAATCACAAAAATCACTCGTGTCTCAAGATACCTTCTTCTCAAAATGAAATAACGATTGCGATGATGAAGATGAAGACGGCATACATGTGTGTAGGTAGGTATACCTGTGCACAATCTAAGACGACTCTTCGATTCGAATAGAACGTTCCGATTTCTGCAATTCATTCATCTGACCATCATCATCACTGTGCTCGATGGATGTAACACGTTGTTGACCACCTCCACATCCTAAAGATCTTGTCATCATCTCCACATTTTTAATCACTCATGTGCATGTGTGTGCAAAAATTGTAAATAAATTTCGCTCTTACTACAAAACAGGGAAGGTAAGCACGAACTACTCTGCATAATCGGTGAGCCTTTGAATCTAGAAATGCTATATTCCTACATGTTTCACATGAGTCCCCTTCTCTCCACATATTTTATTATTATGCAACTGTATAAAAGCTATAGCATTTCTCCGCTGTAAAAGCTTAGAGTAACCAAATGAATGCTCGTGTATGTTCTTCAAATTCCCAGGCTCACAGCCGCAAGGTAGGCTAAAAGAGTATTAAATATTAATACACTATTGAACACTTGCAAATATTAAACCTGGATTGGATGCGTGCATTTTTACCCGACTACTTCTTTTTCTGAATACCAAATTGGTCATTGTCTTTATCAATCCATATTCCCTCCGCAGACAAAACAAGTAGGAATAAGGAATTGACTACAAAAGCGTATATCTACGCATGCTTTTATTCAAGTAAAAGTGGCAATATATTTAGCAATATTTTTTGCTAAATGTTTGTTGGTTAAAAAAAGCTTTGCCATTCGCCTCTGCATTCAATTCAAGTATTATTTTTAGCAAGTAGTCAGGGGACTTGAATGGAGGACAGGAGAGAGAATTTAAAAAAAAACCTTTTGGAGTTGGAGGCAGTTGATTAGTTTTTACAGCCTCATGAGACATGCTACAACATGGATCACTCAAACCGAAAAAGGCCCACAATCCTCAAACGTCGAATAGACCTTTAAGGACTAAGCACGTTGTCCAGTCAAAAGTTATAGGTTCCCAGTAACATATGTGTTCTGATCGGGGAACACAATCTGTTTCTTCGATTAGTTACGCGGTTGCATCTTGAGACGGAATCAGATTGCTCATGTCCATCAATTATTTTCCGCTTAGCTAACTTGCTCAACCAGAGAATCAATATGTTTCAAGCTCACGAAGATAATTAGTATTTATCCCGCACCACACACACACAAACACAGAAGCTAGTGTGACGACAGGAATAAATGTCTCTTTACTCTCCTCGCAAGGACCATGTAGTATGTTTAACGTAGCTAATCACATTTGTAACAAATAGTTTCCTATTCATCTTCGCTCGTCATCCATGCCAGATATGACACATTCTTCTCCTGCTACAGCAGCGTCAAGCGATAAGCCAGCCACCATTCAAGAAAACCTATTTTGCGACTCTAATTTTTGAATAAAAAACGAAGCACGCTCACTCAGATAAAAGAATGCGGGGGGTTGGCAGAGAGGAGAATTTATAGCGCACAACACAAGTTTTAGTACAACTTCATCCTTCCACGTTGAAGCCATGACCGAAAAAGAAATATATATATTTTTATTTATTTTGTGTTTGTGTGTGTGAAAAGCAGTGGCTTTGTAATTACCTTGATGAGGCAACTTTTGAAGATCACATATCAGTGCATGTGATCATCTATTTCACGCCTTCATTACGTCAGTCATCAGTTGTGGTTGTCATGACACTGCTCCTACCATCAACCATCATCATCAGATTACCCTTTCTCTTTCCTAATTCGAGTGTAATCGAACAAGTTAATTAGATTTTATTTCGGGCCCGAAAGCTTTTCGCCGCACTGCTCATGTGTTACCCTTTTTACATGAAGAATCAAGAAAGGAAGAGGAGAGAGAGAGAGATGGGTGACTTTTTAAGAGAGGCTGTAAAAGTGTGTGGTTTCATGTGTATGAGAGTAGTGATGATGTAATTGTCGAGTAATATTGATCCAAAAGCTTGACTCACACTGCGCCAACAAATTACTTGGAAATTCAATTGACCCAAATCCTTATCATAGTTTTACGTCTTTATTGAGATGAGGTGATCAATGATGAAAACATGACATGGTCGTCCGAAGGTTCGGGAAATTTTTTTTACTGTGAGAAGTCAAGCAACAACAATCTCATCCGGAGGAGCCATAAACTTTAGCCGGTGAAGGCATCTCTCGGCTCTGACAAGCATCCCAACGCATATCGCACGGCTTTATTGTGATGCTCAATCTGACACGGTCATTCTAGCCATTTGGATGAACTTAAGGATGAATTAGGGATGAGTGATGATGAGATGAAGAGAGTAGATCCGTTCCAACCATTATGAGTCTGTGTGTATGTTTGATGGGAGGTCGATCGCCAATTACTCCGCAGTCCTTGTTTGCGGTTCTCAACAAAAGTCGAAATCCGCGTGAAATGCGTGCAAACATTTGTTAACAGGCAGAGGACTCCCTTTGCAGGAAAAGTGTTTATTACGTCGTTGGAAATGAACATAAAATAGCTCAATGGTAATTGAGACTGACAAGATTTTTTTTATTCAAATAATAAAAAAGTGACCGTAGAAGATACATAAAATATTGCTCCATTGCATTACTGAATGCTCATACTTTATGCATGTTTTTATTATTATTTTCTCACCTTTTCTCGCATCACAATTGTGTGTGCAGCGTGAAGGATACATATATTTTTGATGTGTTTTTTCCTCAATTCTTTTAAATGACTGCAAATTTAAGTTGTGCTTCCTTTCGAAGGCGTTCAACAAATCTCCACACACACACAAAGCTGTGCTGTATGCTCTTCTACCTCGGTTTCATTTTCATTATTGCAGATTATAACTTGAAGACTTTTGGGCACAATTTTTAAAACTTTACTTTGTACTTTGTTCTTCACACTTTATTGGCCCTCATTGGCTCGATTGAGGTTATCATCTTTAGAGTTCATTTATCTTCCTTGACGAAGAGGAGCCTTTCATAATCAACTTGGCTCAGAGAGAAATGTCTCGAGTGTTATATGCGCAACAAAACAGGGAGCACTCCACTACTTCCTCTCCCTCAAAAAGTAAACTTGCTTCACTCTTTCTCTCTCTCTGCTTCAGCAAACGATGTGGAAGTGCAGGACGGCACTGGCACACTTCGCAACTGAAATAGGTGCACACTTTTCGCGTAATCTTTTAGCGAAAAGTTTTGCTTGAGTGTAGCCCTGCCAAGGAAAAGATTCAAGAGAGATGATGATGATGAGGAACGAGTGTGGAGAAATATATCGAAACTGGGAATTAAGTCATTTAAGTCGAGGCATTAAAGACTCTCCTCTTATTACAAAACTCGTTGCTCGTGTCAAAGCAAAGCTCGATGGCTTTATATTCAGTTTGCTCACTCAACTCCATGCGTCCTCTCATGCCCACAAAACTAATTCATCAATGTTGCCCACATTTTTTTTCTCTCTCTCTCTCTCATCTTCTTCTCCTCTCCCCGAGAATTTCCGTATGCAAACATGGACTTCAAACTCTTTTCATTTTCAATCAATCACTTTTTTTCACTCTTGCAAGAAAGAAAGAAAAGTATGAGCAACTACGCACCGCGATGTGGTAATTAATTACAAAGGATGTATATATTTGTGTATGGAATGGAGATTGGATGATGGATGGAATCTGTCGATATCAACGTAGTAGGATCACTCCAACGCGTAGAGGTGTTCTCATCCTGTCTCCCAAATCCTTTATTCGCCAAAAAAAATAAGTGACCAAGACTTAATTTTAAACAAGAGAATAATTTCCTTTCAGACAAAAAGCGCAGTTATATAAGTTGTCTAAAATTGATTTATTGGCATATATCTGGTACTTTTACAGAAGGAAAATATTACATAAGTTGTACATAGCTATAACATTTATTTATTTATATTGCGTCTAACCGTCTAAAAACTTACATAAGGTCTTAGCTAGTTTATAAATAATTATTTACGATTTATGTCTTAAAAAAGAGCTACGAAAATGTAGAGTAAATTTATTCAAATATTCCCACAACCAACTTTAGCAAATTATTATTTATTTTTTAAAATCTATATCACTTGCATATCTTCGATGAGATCATCACACGTCAACTAAAATCTATCTGCTCATACTCATCTAGATTCTAGACGTGTTTTTCTATATTTATTCTCATTTTAAGTTTGATAAAGGTAAGCGGGATTTGGGAACGTATATGCGTGTCACTTGAGTGAGGGACACGTATTTTTTTGCCAAGAAAAGTAGAAGCGTTGTGTAGCTTGTTGGCAGCATTTATTTACGCAGCTAACACACATCAAAACATTCACTTGGCTTGTCACAACTTCTCGAGTCAAAAGGAGAGAGAGAGAGATGGGATTCATTTATAAAATCCATTTATAGAAAAAGGTAACAAAGCCGCACATCCTCCATTCATTTTCATACGATACGCATGTATTTTTCTTACTAACAATTTGTTGTATTATTATTTGTATTATTACATTCTATCCCTATTTTAAGTTTCTTTTTTTACCCTATGAAATTAACGCGTTTGCACCATCGTTCTTTGTCGCCGAAGATATATATGTTTTTAGGGTGAATGTGTGGGATAGACTCTCCTGCTTCTCCTCACACTGTTTACCCACACTCATTCTAATTACCTCTTGTGAGAGTCGTCGTCGTCGAGAGTGTTGCAATTTTTTGTTCTGACTTGGTTGTTTGGGACGGATGATTTGGCTCTGGCCTGCCTTCATGTTCCCTCATTTTTATTATTTTCGCTCCGTGTTTCCAGCTTCCTTCGGTCGAACTGAATAAACAGAAAGAAAGAAATGAGTGGAGAGGAAGAAGGTATTAAATGGCAATCATCATCTCCCCATTTGCGTCATCTTTCTCCGTTTTCATCTACGTTTCCCCTCCTTCCTAACCCAACTCCCACTTTTAATTTATTTCTCGGAGAAAGATGATGCGAGAAGAAGAAGAAGGAGAAGAGAGGCTTCTCGCTTTTACTGATTCCCTTTTCTCATTCTCTTCGAGAGTAAGAGAGCGACTATATATTGACTGAGGAAGCGGGACAAGTGCAAAATGGCTCCTGTATAATGTGTGGCACACTTACTCGCACATTCGCCGGGCTGGAAATTTATGTCATCGATTGCGAAACCTCCGTTAT
The DNA here is from genome assembly GCA_034687055.1 of Heteromurus nitidus. Lineage (NCBI taxonomy): Eukaryota > Metazoa > Arthropoda > Collembola > Entomobryomorpha > Entomobryidae > Heteromurus > Heteromurus nitidus. The sequence continues at coordinate 2,932 of JAQFZW010002738.1, read as the reverse complement.
TTGCCTGCCCTTCGAGAATGATTCGCATGGGATTGGAGCCATCCATTGACACTTGCGCTGGTCTCCAAGTTGGGCTCTGCGTGTTCAGGTTCGCTGCAGTCAGCTTCCATACCTCCAATTTCAAAAACAATTCTACATTTAGTCACTTTTGTTGAGAGAGGAAATGGGAGGAACTCTGTCATCATTTTAAGACGCAATATGAGACGGGAATCTTGATAAACACATCAAGGACGTGTGCATGTTTTGTCGGGAAATGTTGAGTCGAGGAATATGATATATTTTTTTATCTCTGTTTACCTGCGTCCCTTCGTCGTCGTCAGAGGAAGAATCCGAGTCAGAGGATTTCGGCTCCGCAGTCAGCACTCGAAGCACAGTCGACTCTCCAGCTCCAAAGGCAGCATACCTGAGTTTTGGGAGTCGCATTAAAAAAGTGGAGAAAAAAATTGCATGTATCCGCTGAAAGAGGATCAACTTCCATCGTCTTACCAAAATGAGAAGCACATTCTGTCTCCGGTAGCCGGCACCATGGACACCAAGCGCACAGGCTGTCCTTGCGGGCTTTGACTGAAGATGTCAAAGTATGCATATCCAACTGAAGGATATAATATTCAGACATTCAAAAATCTCTCTCCAAATCAATCTTCAAGTCATTTGCTACAAAAATGATGATGCGAACCTGGAGCCCCAAACGTTTTATCCGGAAGGTTCGCAGGTCTCCTCGTGATCGTCGCGAGTTGCCAGCGGTAGACAAGGTCGGCAGTGGTGTTCTTCCAGCCACACATGTCCTTCTCGAAGGAGCACTCTCCCTCGTTCACATACGAGCTTTCCGGCATCGCTGCAGAAAAAAATAAGAAGTAGAAGGAGAATGGAAACGGCAATTTAAGCATCAAAATGTCACAACAATATTCTTCTCCTTTCATTTAAACGGGGACACGGGCAAGAATGGAATTCATGAAGAGATTAGAGTTTATGTGAGCAGCGGCATATTATTCTCTCGGGAAAAGAATGAAATATAATGCTTCCTTTCTTGAGAGAGCGAGAGTAGCAGCATAGCAGCTCAGCGTTTGCATGCTGCACGGAACAAGTTCTCTTGAATTTTCATACAATCACATTGGATGAGTTATGATTGCCTGGCACTCAAACATCCTCCACACACACAGAGAAAAACGTGTACCCTTTCTTCCTGATCAAAGATAGGGAATAATGCAGTTGCACTGACAACAAGAAAAATGTGTGCAGGTAAGGAAATATTTTGCTGGAGCTGAAATAAGAGCTGGAGCAAAGCACATTATTTATAATCGAGTAATAGGATGCGAGAGAATATGCGGAGGAGTGCTAAAAGCCAGGGGGAAAATGCGCAAGGTCGACCGTCGTCAGTTGAGGAATTCTTGTTTCCCTTTGAGTTTTTTTTTACATTTAGTGGAAAATGCAGTATACTCATACAGCCAGCCAGTGCCTGGCCTGACACAAATGTACTTTTTCTTCCGAAGGAAAACACAATGAAAATGAAGTCGGCTCTATTTTGGCGTGTGTTGTTTGTGTGCTGCTGTCGCAAATCTTCTACCTTGGCCCCAAGAAGATGTATGTCTGTGTGCATCATATCACAATGACTGCTGCACAAGATATTTATTAGGGCCGTTTCACGGGGAACTGAAAGGAATCATGTTCAAAGGTAATAAGATAGTTTACATTTATTGCGTTGCAAGTTGCCCATTCGATAAGTTGTGCGAGAGAGGAGGATAAAAATGTGATGAATTGGCGAGCCAACGTTCAGGTGACAGAGACAGATGGAGGAGAGGATCATGTTCAACATGTTCACAATATCGAAACACGAACGAAGCAAAAATAAAAATGCTTGTGCGGAAGACGCCGCTGGGGTATTCTGAGAATTCCTAGTTTTTGAGCAGAGCGTATGCCGACGTTGTTTTGTACACATTTTTGGCTACGTTCGTTGAAATTTGCTTCAACGAATCTCTTAATTTGCAAATATGTAAATGTATTTTTGTGACAAAAGTGTGAATGTCTTTACTGTGCTTTATAACAAATGTTGAATTACTTGTATTGTGGATTGACTTTCTGAAATAAACACATGAATTCTGTACCTAAAGACGAAGCACTCATCGGGGCAATATGAACCCACAATTGCTAGAACGTAAATCATCATCTCGCATCACAAAAATAGAAGGACGAAACCCGAAACAGGCTGTAACTATTTTCATAAAAAAAAGCTCGAATACTTATATGTTTTATGCTTTTTATTGGAGGTGGCATAAGGATGGATATATGTCGTCCTTGTGATTGCAATATGATACAAGCGACTTTTGAAGATATATTATTTCATGTTTTCGCCGCTTCGATTCTCCTTCTCCCATTCCCATTCAGCTAGGGACGAACGTGAAGACTTATTGAGTTTGAGATTAGAGGCATCTCTTCAGAGAGAAAAGATGATGTTATTCCCCTTCTTCTCTTGGCTGAATGAATGCGAGGAACAAGTCTCTCAGCTTGAATGGTTGAATGAAAGCGAGGAATGGTCGAAGAAAGAAGAAGAGAATAAGAAGAAGAAAAAATTTGATAATCATGTGGATGGACTTACTGGTACAATCCCCTTCGAAAAGAGCAATGTCATCGATGGCGACAAATCCGTTGGCTCGGCTTGATCCATGAATCCCCTCGAAAAGGATCTGAAAGACACCATTTTTTGATTATTATTAAAAACGTCGACTGTGCTCAATGCAACGGAGCAGTGAGAGAGTGATCAATAAAAGGATCTTCTTCCTCCTCCTCTTCGTCATCATCTTGAATGAATGCCAGGATTAAATGAGAATATATGGACAATCACACTTTAATTACAGCGAGCTTCCACTCTTTTTTTCCAAACCCTTGCGAAATATATAAATTCTCTCACATGGACGGGTTCCGTATCCATGAACTT
>JAQFZW010002737.1:0-15699 GCA_034687055.1 Heteromurus nitidus | reverse complement strand
TATATGGACCTATTCATTCATTTTATGTGATATGTATGTGAGTCTGCAATAAAGAAATATAATATAATAATAATAATATATTTCTTGTTATCGCTTTTCAATTAGTGGCGACCCTTGCCAAGGTTATTCTCCACTCAAAAACAATTACAATTGATTCTGAAGCCTCTTTCTCCAATTTGAGAGAGTTCATTGAGAACGGATTCAAAATTGTTGATAAATATCCTGCCACAACGCATCTCCTTGAATATGAGTTCAGATCTGCAGGACTCCTGCATAAAATGAGCGAGAGCATTGTAATCGATACGGAGTCCAAATATCTACCACAAAAATATATGAATGGACGTTACGGACTTCTAACGTTCGACAGAGGTGACATCAACTGGATACTGGCGTCAATAAAACGTTTGAAAATGATGAAAAACAACATTAATTGCTTCATTATTCCCCAGAACCTCCGTCCCAGTTTTCACTTTTATTATTTCTTTACGGCAAATCGGCATTGGGTGATGGAGAGCTTGGAGAGGATGAAGGAATCAGGATTGCTGGACAAATGGGATGAGTATTCGGGTTGGATGCTTTGTTTGGAAAGGAAGCATCCGAAACATAAAGGAGGAAAACATGTTAATGTCAGGAGGATTGATACGGCCAAGATTTCAGCAATTGTCCTTATTTGTGTATCCTCCTGGATGACTTCTCTTCTCATTCTTACTTTGGCAAAGTTGGCTGTTGATTCGCATAGACGCAACATGGTTTGTAAAAAGCAGTTTTACATTTTACATTACAACCTAATTAATTAATGACTAAAGTTATAATTAAATTAAATTATTCTTTCGTGTTTTGAGAAGAACCGGCCTAGGCCTGCAATAACTGAAATCAACGTAATCGAGAAGGTGGATGCTTGGTCTTCTCGAGTTTCCAGTGGATATAATTGAAAAGCTATCGAAAGGGATCAAAATGGATTTAGGTTAGACAGATAAACCTTATGTCAAGCTAATCAAATTTAATATATATTATATTTTTGGACAAGTTGCAAGTCAACTGTCATCATCTCTAACGAATTACTGATGGCGCTGCGCTATCAATAAATCTAGATAAGATAAATTTATCAATATGGATGTTAATATGTAGAATATATTTTAGAAACCTTTCTCTCAATAACGAATTTCTTTCAAAGTTCAATTTGACAAACACATTTGCCAAATTAGTTTTTGTAATATATCAGATTAATTTTAAATAAATAATTGTAAACCACAGACTACCTGTCTTCATAACCATGTTGTTGCCTATTATATATGCGCATTTACTTAATTGCCTTACACGAGCTTTTACAAATTTTCAATTATTATTACAAGCATTAACATAAGGCCATCTTGATTTTCCAGACATATATATTGCAGACCATGGGGCGTTTCTCCTGTCTGATAGCACAACCGCTGTTCGAACTAAAGTTTAATTCCTTTTGTTGTTTTGTTTAATGCCCAGCCCAGTTCAGTTACCGGCCAGACGGAAATCGGAAAAACAAGTTACAAATTTAGCTACTAATAATAAATTATGGAACTAACCTCGACATAAGGGGTGACTATCACGTCGTCAACGTTAAACATTAGAAGTTCGATGCTCTTGTAGGGTTGCCGTTTTCCGTTTCGGTTTGAAAAACGTATCCGTTTTCGTTTAGCAGTAAAAACCGAAACGAAAAACTGAGTCGTTTCGGTTTTTTGTGTAAAACGAACCGAAACCGGTTTTCCGTTTTCCACAAAATGGCGACTAAAACTAAGATAGATCATATATTTGTGGTATAAAATTCACACAAAGTAGTACACTATGGTAAATTTTTGAATTTTAGCATTAGATACAGTTTAAATTGATGCTCTTTAACATACTAAATTGCGAGAGTTAGATAATGAGGATGTGAGTTGGCAAGAATTTAGCTAGAACTAGAACCCATCCCATGTGTAAACTAGCAAACACCACTGTTATTTGGAAAAACGGAAACGAACCGAAAACGCGTTTTTTCGTTTCGTTTTTGAGAGGTGCGGAGAATGTGTGGAGACTCCAGGTCCAATGACGATATTCAAGTTATTGTATCCGTACATAAATTTCGGTCCCCTTCCTTTGTTCGTTGGCATTTTGAAGGCTACATGAGCATAATATATCTTAAGCATAAGCTCATAGTTTCATGAATAATTTAATGTCAAAACTTAAAAAAAGTATGTATAAACTAAATAGCAAGTATGGATTTTTTATTGCTGGCCAATTTTTTAGCAGACGTTGATTCCATCACGCACACCTGGGCTAAATTAAACTAGGTGGCCGAACCGAAATAAAATGGTATCTCAAAGGGGACGTAATTTATCAGTAAGATTTTACAAACCGACCACATACTATCCCTTCAAAACCCCTTCAGAACAAATTGCCCTTAAAATCTACTGTCAAGGAAAATTAATTTAATACTAAAAATCGGCCATATTGGTTGATTGACTTTTTTAAATCTTTTACAGTTTCGATTCATCAAGTTTCAACCATGCCTGCCATTATTGTCTCAGGGCAAATTTTTCTTCTTCTAGCCACTTTCTGTTTTCCAATCAGACTTGGTGAGCTCCAAAAATCGATTCCATAAACTATCCATAAAAATCGATTGCATTCCATAAAGTTTTTGATTATGAAATTTGCATACCTGGAGTGGTCCCATCCCGGCAAACCCAAAATATGTTAGTTTTAGATGAGAAACAGGTGCACTCCTCTGGGCATTTTGGGAAGAGAGTTTTGAATTGGCTTGCCTTCTCGATAACGCAGGATGTAAACCAGGAAGGATGGGAAGTATGTAATGATGTGTTTTTTATTTTGGAATCTCATAATCACAGGTACCACACTCGAAATTTGGTCAAAAGGGTGACCAGAATAAAGAAAGTTTATTTAATACGTCTTAGTCCTTCAATGGGGAAAACAAGTCTCTTGTCATTGTCATACTGGTCGTATAACCATTACGAACTTTCTAAAATACGCAAACGAAAGGTCGATGTGAAAAAATACTTGTATTACAGAGGAATTGTGGCCAAATTTGCAATGCCTGAAAAATACATACCAGAACATTGTAATCTGCAAAGTCCAAGATTTGGAAAATCCTCAGAAGAAGTAATTGGAATGGCATGCATATTCTTCTGGATTGACCTGGGATTAATGAATTTGTCCCTCTTCCTACGTTCATCGAACGGACGGATGGAAAGGATGTGTACAAATGGGTTACCGGTTGACAGGTCAAGGTTTAACAAGACTCAAAGTATTTAACTAACTCGCGTCAAGTATTCAAATACGAAGTTGGAATCACAAATTCAAACATTTCACAGTAAGATTTGATAAACTTGCTCAAACACTTCGTTTCGTAACTTGTGGGAAACCAGGATTAGCTCCACTACATTTCATAATACTTGTGAACTTGTTCGACCTTCAAGTTTGGTTCCTCACCTTATTCTTCTTTATTGTTTTGGCCCAACTTAGAAGTACATTCTTGGAGCTGTGGGGGTCTACATCATAAAGAATCTGCTAAAGCCCAAAGATTTTTCTTGGATTGCTCATTGCAGGAATTGTCATCACCAATGTATATGGACATGATGGACTTTTTCCTATCGAAGATGTTAAGTAGTTAAGTATGAAAAGTTTGAGCAGTTGGTTCAAGATGGATTCGAAATTTTAAAGATTTGATGTAAGTATGAATTTGCCTGGTTTGCTACAACGTATCCTGTAACTGAGAAGACAGTACATGAACTTCAAGAAAATGGGAGTATCCATAAAATAAATTCACAAAATAAATTTGGTATTATTCAGGAAAACATGAATCCACTACATATTTTTATAAGTGTTGCATCATGATGCTATAAGTGATGCATTTTGCATCAATTCGTAGTAGAAAATAGTTATAAGGTTGAACTAACAAATATTAAACGTTAGTAATTATTAAGCTTGGAAATATACTTTGCACATTAATAAGTTGTGTAAGGCTTATATCATCATCAGCACTTACAACCCAACACAAATCACCTAAAGGTGTGACCAGGTTTTGAAGTTTCGGTTGTGCTATAATCCCGATCATATTTCCAGCCATGTACGTAATTTTGTTATTGACGTTTTCTCATATATTAATACATACATTAATACATCATACATGATTATAGTGGTATGTATATTATGTGATCGGATTGTGGATTTTAAAACAGGTACTTGGATAACTCAAAGCTTATTTGTTAGAGTGCAACCCGAAAGCTGAAATTGAAATGTTATAAAAACTGTCATAGTGTAAAAAGAACCTAGAATGAACAGAGGTTTAGAAAAACATCTTAGAAAAAGTAAGGTACTTACGGCACCTGCATAACTGTGATCACACCCCTATGGCCATGTTAATCAAAATTTTGGCCATGGCTGGACTTTGGATGCTAACCCGTATTACTCCATATAGCCAGTTTGCATAATCACATTCAACAGTGAATTTATTAACGCTAAAGCCATCATTCTTGGGTTGTTATATTATGCGGGTTTCAATATATTCAAAATTTATCAAACAATAACGCTTCAAAAGTTATAAGACATAGTCGGCTGTGATGTTACGTACTGGTGCTTTTTACATAACTATCTTGCACCATCGGCAATCCATTAGTTTGAAGAGAATTTCAAGTACTTGGAGAATCGACATGTAACAGGTGAACACTCTAGTCATCCGAGTGGATACAAGTATTACACTGTTGAATACTATTAGAATGCACCAGTTTTTACTTAAATTAAAGAAATTCTGAAGCATACGTGTTGGCTGATTTCAGTGAATCTTTATTTTACATAAGTTTAAGAATCAAATTTGAAAATGTTATCCGATATATTTTGCTACTTGCTAACTGTAAGATTGCTTTTCGGCAAAGGATTGTCACGAGAAGAATTGATGTTTCCAGCCGTAGACAACTCTGATGCGATTTCCCAAAATTTTGTCTCCCTCTTGTCGATGCAAAATTCAAATTATCGGAAGAAAGCGAATCCATACTCGGACATTTTTGTGAGCAATCTACCCGAACTAGTTGGTAGAATGCCTGTTTGCTTAAATCACATCATCAATTACAAAGGACTAAATCTCATTCCCTTTCTCTCGCCTGTGGTTCTCTCCCGCTACGATGTAGTTGAAGTGAAATACAAACTAAATCTTAAAAAGCGAATTTCGTTCTCGTCCTTTGTCAATTGGGTTCGAATGTTCCCTTTCGAGAAAGTTAGTAACTGGACAAGGGCAAACAATACAATAGATCCCGAATGGTGTCTCCGAACTGGATATGATGAAACATGTCTCGAGGATATTCCATATTTGGACCAAACTGCACAGTCGAAATCTTGGATTTGTCAAACGACTTGGTACTTATTGCCACCCACCCCAACAGAAGAGCCGCTGTTTTATGAACAGATCGAGGGTTATACATTGTGGAAACTGTTAATTCCGCCAAGCTACAAACATTTCTGGCTTTATGAATTTCTGATTGAAAGGTTTTTGTGGTATCGATTCAACTTAGTGATTAATTCTACACCAACTTTTAATATTTTGGTTCAAAATGGAAACGACCTCGAGGATGAAGAAGTTGTTAAGTTTGCATGGCTCCTTGCTTTGGAAGGAACCCTCAAATTTCCATCCAACGCGTTCGCAACGACGTCGCTTGAATTGATCACATTTAAATGTTTTTCATCAAATATGGCAATGGGATTTGACAAAATATGCCAGCTTTCTCCACCGACTTTATTGTGCAGATATTGTTCGCAAATTTCAGCATTTTCACCGGTCACCGAGAACGAATCCAGTTTTTCACTATCGGAATTGGAAGCTCGATACTCCAATCTTAACAAGGAGATTGGTTACAATGCATGGAATTTTCTACCGTTTACAGCTTTGACTGACGCATTTATTGCATCTGTTAATGAGCCGTACGTCAGCAATTCCGAATATAAACTTATATTTTCAGGAATACTTCGAAAATCTGCGACCACGTTAGAGGAAATAAGATTTCACGTTGATCTCAAGTTGCTGTGGTCTGGGTTCGGGAATGACAGCAACTTGTTCAGCTTATATATCGATAACCCGAATGTGAATAGCGAGGTCAAGATTTTCCGTCCTGTCGTTTTCGCAACGCTAGCAGGGCAAGAAGATTACCCACACGTTAAGTTCCATCCAACAGAACTCAAATTTGTAAGCTGTGGGCCCAAGCAGAAACGTAGTTTCGCATTTGGTCCTCTCTACAAAATATTTGATAATTACATTTGGGGCTTGATGATAGTCTCCGGGTTACTCGCAGCTAAAATTTTTTCCGTAACAGTTGACACTAGGAATCTTAAAAAGTTTATTATTATTCAGGAAAATATACTTCCACGAATACTTTTCTCCTGGAAGAGCTTCGTGGAACAAGGCAATCCTCTTCCCGATCGTGTATGGGAAAACAATCACCATCGAATTTTTGGTATATTCTTCCTCTTTGTTGTTCTTGTGCTAAGCAATGCGTATAAAAATGATAACATCACTCAGCTAACATTACCTCTCCAGCCAATCCCATTTGATACTTTCGATATATTGGTTTCAAGTAACTTCACAATTTATACCAGAGCCGTTTACTTTACTGGGAATACAAGAGCACCTAGAGGTACATCCAACCTGATGTCCAATTTCATGCCATTTGTTTTACCCTTGCTAATTTCGACGCTAAACAAGAGTTCCCACTTCTCCGTCCTGTTCCCGAGCGAATTCGTTTTTTATTCACAATCTGAGAGGTCTATCGAAAACGTTTTAAACTTCTCATTGTCAGCTGGGATGCGGGATGGGGTGCTCAACATGACAACCAAGATCACTAAACATCCGAAGTGGAAGGAAATATTCGCATACGGAAAACCAACGAATCAGGAGATCCTTCGCGAATGTGACAACGTCGCATTGTATTTACCAGACGTTGAGGCTCACGAGACATTTCACGCGCTGAGGAAACGGTTTCACGTCGACTCGGAGATTCAAGTTTCTTTGAGTAGGAAGTCTGTCTTCAACTGCGGCTATGCCATAGTTTTTGCGAATTGGATGCCGGCGGAGGTGCTGACAAGATTGCATTCACTTCAAACTGCTGGGTTGTTCGATTGGTGGAGTTCGTACTTTGTTAATTTCTTGACAGAGCTGAAAGGCGCATCAATAAAAGCTCGAAGGCGAACAAGTTCCGGAAACGTGTCTAACATGAACGGAAACATTGCGGTGATTTTCATTGTGTGCTTACTGGGATTGGTAGGAGTAACGATTGTGTTTCTTTTTGAGCTGTGTATTGCTTTAGTATCTAAGCTAGATATGTCCTTCGCCGATTTTCTGAATGGTACAATGGCATTTTTACGTTTATTCTACTCCCGTTTTCCGATGCGCGGGTTCGTCCGAAATTTTCGGGATACCACTTGATTTCCCCACGTTGCTGCAACCTAAATTTATAATTGATATATTTAGCATTAGAGATCATTATTAATACTAAGGGTTTATGAGGTCCCGAAATCGCTGCCATCAGCTCTACCACAGACACACATCCTCAGCAATGTAGAAGAAAATACATGTAGCACATAGTAGTTTTGCAATACATCCAAAACAAGAATCTGCTAATGCGAAAGAATTTTATTGAATAAATTATTTGGAAAATCGACGTCAAATTAATTTCACAAAATCGATGGAATGCATAATATTGACAATCAAAAAAATTTATCACTTTTCACAGGACGATAAATTTGTATCCCTGAGGACCATAAATCCGATATATTAGGATTTGTTCTGAAAGGATGGCAGCCGGATACAACATTTCTTGAGAAAATTCCATGGCTTCATTCGGCAGGCATATGGCAAGCGTTGGATAAGAAGGTGTCAAATTATTTAGGCGAAAAGTTGCGGGGAATTAATCCTCAAGGAAATATGTTGGCGAAGTCAGGAATTAGTGGAAATATTTTGGTATTATTTGTTGTTTTGCTGATGGGATGCGCGTTGTCGTTACTAACATTTTTGCTGGAAGCACTTGTGGTCGGTAGCTATAGATGTTTCAGAAGACTTATTAAATGTGGGTGGCTCAAAACTACACCGGTGATCCGTTGTGATCAGTATCCGTACACCGTTGTGATCAGTGCAGACGGACAGTATACTAGGTGGCCGATGTGGTTCGAAATGTGATGGGGAATATATTAAAATTGTTGAAAAGTGAAAAAATAGGTGGAAAATAGAATTGCAACCTAATAAATTGTTTCCTCAAAATGGCTGGTATAGATAGCTAGATAGATAACTCATATAGATTTTTTAGAGTATTTGGTCTCAATGTCTTTGGCATACGATAAATAACAAATATCGCAGAGAGAGAAAAGTTTTGAAGTTTGGGTCATATCATAATTGTAATTTGTTTTTCCCCAGAAGAAAATTATTGTCTTGAAAGTTGGTGTAACTTCCTTGCTGCTATAAGCATACAAATTATATAAAAGGGAATTCACTCCGAATTTGTATGCACCAAAAACACGCAAAAATTTACAACTGACTCGAAAGAAAGAGAGAAAAACTGGAAGTAAAAATGGTACAAATATAAACGGGAGTCACCAACAATAAAAATGCTCCAGCCAACAATCCAACCGTTTTCGCAGCATTCTTCTCTTGCTTCAAACATTCCTCCTCAGTCCTCTGGATCATTATATATTAAGACACGAGATTTTTCGTTGAGAATACTCTCTGATCAGTGACAAGAGAGCTGGAAGTGTCATTGATGGTTTCTTCATTAACGTCTTCCTGATCCGAAAAAGGATTCTGGCGTAGAGCATAATCAAGAATGAAGCGGCAATCAAATGTGCGCCCACGACAAGATGAACAGTCAATTTAGCAGTGTATTTGTAGTAACATCTTGATTTATATTTTCCAATTTGAAAACCAAACCAGAGATTATCATCCGTCCAGATAATCACCATTAAAATCCCAATTATCCAAATGTAGAACAATTTGACTAAAACACTTTTCGTACTTCGTCTCTGGATGAAGTTGAGCTCATCAAAAATCGCTCGATATCTGTCGAAGGCGATGAGGTGGAGTACGGAGATAATACTTCCAAGAAAATTGGGTTTGGTTCACAATTCTGTGGAGGACGTGAATGATATCGATGAGGAGAATGAGATTGCCTAAGTCAACGTCGAGAGAGAGCAAATATAAAGATTAGATTAGGGGTTCGAGTAGTCACGTAAGCAAAGAAAACGTAAGCAAATTAACGTAGCTCCAAACATTTAAAGAGAGTTCTACATGATTATTTTGAGTGGATTCGTTCATTAAGTTCTTCGTTTTCAAATAGCAATTTTTATCTGTTTACATATATTCTGCTGAAAGCTAATTGTTATTCGGGGAATTGCATCTGCAATGCTAATATGACACAGAGTGAACGTTTATCTTATTTGTGACCTGATGGAGTGGATTGGTATTTTCTTGGAAAAGCGGATATTGAGGTTTACTCACAAATTCAGATTATCTTGTTCCTTTTTCTCTTACGTCACCCACGAAGTTGTCCGCTGTGTGTGATTATCAGTGCATGAACTCATATCAATATCAAACCACGTAATCACAATCACAGTGCAGGTTTGGGCAGTATTTGTATATCGACAAAAAGCAAAATAAGTGCAAAAGCCATCATATTCTCATTATTTTGACGCAAAGTTAAAATATTCTGCCACTCAGCCAAACAGGAAAGTCCATGAATTATTAAACAATCCTAATAGGGATCAAATGCCAAACTTAAGTATAGCTAAAGCTGACCATAGACAAGACAAAATCCTACGTCAAATTACGCTAATGTTCCGTAGCAGCATATTCATACTCGCATATTCCGGAATAATGTTACAAATGCCTTGCAAATGCATTCCTGTATTTGCACCGACCGACAAAGGTATTTCAGTTCGACTGCTTTTAAATGAGTTCTGCATTTACTCCATTCGAAAATTAGGCCTACGTATTGTTAGTCCCAAGCAAAAATTTCAAGTTGTGAACATGGACGACTGTCCACAAAAATTTTGTGAAGAAAAATGGATTTATGAACCATAAATTCATAGTGTGAGCATGTAGTTAGCAACATATATTCCTTAAGTATTTACCTAAGCAACGACTATATTCCATTTATACGAGGAGGAAGCAGTGTAGACTTTTTCAACTCGTTCTGGATAATCAACCTGTTCTAGTGCATTCGTGAAACGTGAAACCAACAGTAAACGCTGGATATACCAGAAGTTGGACAATCCAGGATCTTTGTAATCCAAATTCTGGATTTGGAAACCAAATCCACCCTTGGTTAATATGGCACTCGTAATCCACAATCCTAATCACGATTTTTCATCTTAAGCCAAATTCATAATCCAAATCCACTTTTTGGAGCCTGGATTTGGACTGAAATATACGCTACTAAATATTGCGTATACAACGTTTTATGCATACTTTATCGCGTGTCTACATTCCGAGACACCGTTTCATAAGCTTTCCGAAGTGAATGGCGTGCGGAAATATGCCTTTCATTCACTCCTAACCTCATTTACATAATCCAACCTCACAATCCACGTCTCAGAATTTGCGTTCAAAAAATCCATAATCCAAATCCTGGATTTGGAGTGCATGAATCCAAATCCACAATCCAGGATTTGAGAATAAATATTCCAAATCCACAATCCAAACTTTGGGGCAAAATCCATAATCCACCACTCAAAAATGTTGGATTTCCTACCTCTGCTGGATACTGACCTCGGGAAAAAGGATTTGATAACAATTTAATATTTGATTGATTGATTTTTGTTAACGAAATCGTAACAGGTTTCTCGGAATACATTAGCTTGCTCAAGTACCATTTGAGCTGCGACATTAAAAATAACAGGGAGCTGATTTGCGTACTTTTTATTTTTCATGACAAAGGTGAAGCGGTGATATGACTTTATGCATCGTAACCGATCGTGCTAAAAGTCAAGTCAAAATGTGTTCAGATAAGCAATCGTAAAACCGATTTATTAAATAAATGCAAGTCGCAAATAAAAACCTTGATAACAAAATGGGCCTCGTTGACTCTACCTAATCATGAGTTTATCAGTTCCACGTCCGCTTGCACATGCACTTTTATGATCCGACGAATAATTTGCAATAATTTTTCCGTTTTACCAAAAGTCCGTTTTAGCAGTTTTTTTCCTTGTTTGTCTTCGAGAAAGTTGAAATTATGACCCAATTTCACTTCAGATACGGGGCAAGAGTTGTCGCTGTTGTAGGAATCATCTCCACCATTGTTGAAGTATTAATTGACATTTTGACAATACTCTTGGCAAGGTTTGTCATAATTTTCCCGGAGCGGAGGAAGGATTTGGCTATAGACTTTGAGATACTCATTCTCCTAGGATGTGGAGCTTTTGGAGTAATTTTCTTTCGTCCAGTTGCTGCCGTCAAGTTGCTGAGGGCTACTGCCATTGTAAGTTCATAAAACCAAGTTAGAAATATAGAACAAACATATATAATTTGCTTTACACATTGACGTTGAACGAACTAATTTAAAAAAAATACACACTTTTTCTTTAAGGATGCCAGTCCAGTGAAAGCATTGCCCCGAGCAAAATTCTGGCGAGTTGCATGCATCACGTTTACAATTTACGACAGCCTCCGTGCTGCGGCGTATGCGAAATTCCTGGTGGACACGAGGGGATACAAGGAGTTCCTATTCCTCACAGTTCCCATTATATTGGCACTGATTTTAACCGTGAAAGGGGTGGCTCTCTTTTTCGTGGGAAGCCACATCAGAGACTTGGAGGTTGCAAAAAATGCGTAAAAAGGACTAGGATAATTACTAGATTTAGGCACTTACATCGTTAGTATATAGTTTAGATTCAATGTCAAAAAATTATATTCTGAGCATTAGCAATGGGACCCAATTGTGGTGCATTTTCGACATGGTTCGGTTGAATTTGAACACTTTTGTGGAGTTAAGGAGAAATTATGTTTGATTTTATATTAGTGATCTCTGATCTCTCCATCTAACTTCATATTTTAATTAACATAACTTTTCATTCTAGCAGTTAATTTCGACGTCAAGATCGTTTCAGAGTGCTGATTCTGATTCGGTCACTAATGTGTGCTCATATGCCATATCTGTAGCAAGTAGTAAGATAACGGAGAATGGGTTATACATGAATATCTTGGTGGAGCAGACGGGTTACTGCTCTTTTAGATAAAACCCTCATCCGAATAAACTACTCAAATAAACGATGAGTCGCAAAACGACTTTCCATTTTGCTTGCTATCGTAGGTGCGCTGTCAATATAAGCAAATGCATAGTCCTTAATCAATCACGTATTTCATTCGCGTCGAGCAGTGAGCTCATTCTCAGAGATAAAACTAAAATCCCTGAGGTTGTTATCTAAACTTTTCTGTTCTGCAAATTAAGGTGATCAATGTTTTTCGATAAAAACAACTTGATAAATGCGCTAATTTCGCGGAATTCACGAAGACGTCAAACTAAATCGAAAAGATTGCAATAATGATATAATGAACATAAGAATCATCAACTTTCCAAGGTCGGTCCGGTGGAAAAAAATATGTGCAACTGATCAAACATATTGTGTCTACGCCCAAGCAAGGAGCTAATTACTGTGAACACTAATTTTGATGCAATATATGTGTCATCGTAATATCCACATCGTCCACTGGCTATGCATTGAGGCATGACGGCATGAAATGATAGGGATAGGGAGCATTGATTGGGCAAGAAAATGAACATTTTATATAGTGCATATATGTTCATAGCCTCATAGGTCGCAATTCGTTCCTAGTGCTCTAGTTCAGATTTGTAACTGAACTGAACCCAATCCACTGACATGAATTTCCAATCGCAAGACGAACGAGATTTATTGAAAATTCTTGTCCTGATTCGTGTACGACATAAAAATGATGAAACCAGAGCAGGTTTTGCCAATTGACGTAAATGACTTTCATCACTAAATTAAGCATGCAGATAACTAGAGCAAACATTGAATCCGCAATAATTATAGTTTTTCATTTAACTTGAATTTCTCGTTTCACGCTGTTTGCGGACATCAGTCATCCAGCCAGATTCGACGAAGAAGGTGCCATTCTTAACCCCACGAATAAAATATTAATATTGCAATTATGTTTCAAAAACTTCTCATTTTATTGATCATCATCGGGGCTAGCTCTGGAACTCCATCAGCTTCAAAGATCGACTCTGCCCTTGTGCAACTATTCGAGAAAAATCCTTCTTCGAAAGTTAACATCTTCGTCGAAATGATGGAAAGCAATGAGAAGATTCTACGGAAGGTAGACTCCCTCAGATTCTCCTCGAGAACGGAGAAGATCGGCTCAATGAAGACTCAACTGGAGTCACTCGCTGCCTCATCTCAGAAAAATATCCTAGCCATTTTGAAGAAGGACAAAGCAAGCTTCATTTCATTCTGGATAAACAATCGAGTGTATGTTCGAGATGCGAGCCAGAAACTAGTTCAGAAGCTCGAGAAGGATCCTCAAGTTTCCTTAATTCGCCAAGAAGAAAAATTCAATCTACTCCAAGCAAGCACCTCAAAATCCACCGCAAACAACACAATCCAAGACCAAGGCCAATGGAATATTGACTTCATTGAAGCTCCCCAAGCTTGGGAAATGCCTGGTGGAACTCGGGGTGAAGGTGTCGTCGTCGCAACCATCGACACAGGTGTTCGCTCCACCCACGAAGCTCTCCGAGAAAACTTCCGCGAGGAATACGGTTGGTTCGATGGCTACAACCAGACCTCGTCTCCAGTCGACGCCTTTGGCCATGGGTCCCACGTCACTGGAATTATTGTTGGCAGAGGTGGGATCGGAGTAGCTCCAGGAGCTCAGTGGATCACATGTCTCGGCTGTGATGGAAGTATCTGCGACGAATCCGCTCTGATCTCGTGTGGCCAATGGATTGTCTGTCCAACTCGGCCAAATGGGAAGGACGCGGATTGTAGCAAGGCGCCGCACATCTCCTCCAACTCGTGGGCGGGAACGAAGGGTTCCTTCTCGTATTTGGAGGTGATCAGAGCCTGGCACTCTGCAAAAATCATTCCAATTTTCGCAATAGGCGATAAAGGTCCCACCTGTGGATCTGCGATGTCTCCGGGAGATCTTCAAGATGTGATTGGTGTGGGCTCGACAGGGAAAGAAGATACCATTTCCGAATTCTCTGGAAGGGGACCTTCTTTAGATGGGGAAGTGAAGCCTGATATTATTGCTCCTGGACTTAATATCCAGTCGGCATGGAAGGATGAGGATTCCATGTTTTTATATTCGTCCGGAACGGGCACGGCTTGTCCACATGTTTCTGGAGTGGTGGCGCTAATGCTTTCGAAGAACCCGGACTTGTCGTACAACCTAGTCAGGAAGTATCTTCAGGATAATGCGGAGCGGACGCTGGGAAATGCAAGAATGTGTGGAAGGACTCCAACGACAGAGTTCCCAAATAATGTTTATGGGTAAAAAAATATTTATAAAAAATATTTTTAAAATAAATTTATAACAGTTGCTAAATTTTCTAAATTATTGGAATATTCCTCTCATCATTTAGGTACGGACGGCTTAATGCTCGCGAGGCTCTGGAAAAAGTTCCGGCCCCGCTCAATGGCATTCCATCAAATTTCGAGTTTAATATATTCCACACCATATTTTATCTGATGGTATTTGTTTTAGCAAAAATACTAACATAAATGTCAACCCAATGGAGGATGCTTTGACACGTAGCACTTTGTCAAGGAAAATTAACACGATGCCATTTAAATTAATATAAAATTATATAGCGCACCAACTCCACCAAAAAGAAGAATACCCCAAAAATTAATCCAAATAAAAGTAGGAGAAATACAACGAGCACGTTCCCTGTCATATCCGCGGATTTCACCCTTCCAACAATCATGTTCTTTTTGAACACATTCTCAACTTTATGTTGTATTTAGTGATCTTGACCCACCAATCCAAAGGCCCACTTGGTACTAATCTCCTCATTCTCCTAATTAGAATTTGAGGCACCCAATTAAACAATCTAATTCCTATTTTCCTCTCAAAAGCCGTATCCCTCAAAACGAAAACTCGTCGATGGAGACGAGTCGTCTGTAACTCGGTAAATCTCTGGAAGTAGTGAAGAAGATGATGATGATGAGTGATTCTTCTTCTTTGCTTCGAATAGGAAAATATATATAAATAGTGGCATTACAATATTACAAATAGAGTCGTCATGGAAACTAAAGCCCAAATGTTTAGCTGAAACATGGTGACAAGAATAGAGAAAGCAGAAAGCTAGCCCTCCCACGGATTCTTCCTGACAGCCCAGATATCGCATTGAGTTTCCGTCAATCTCCACACTTTGCTGGAAGCGATAATCCATGTTGCCAGTGTAATACGTCATTTGAATACTCGTTTCGAATAATTTGTGCCACAGCATGTCAATGTTCTCCATTTCAATATTTGTCTTCCGATGTGTTTCCTCGCCGTTAGTACAAGAGATATTAGAACTGTCGATTGTGAAATGTTTTAAAATAGATTTCCACAAAGAGCCCATCCCAAGGAGCAGAGAACCCGATTAATTCAATTACGAATTACGTAATTCAATTACAATTACGTAATTTGTAATTTGTAATTGCGGCATGCTGAGTTCCGAAAAGTAA
>JAQFZW010002736.1:0-15705 GCA_034687055.1 Heteromurus nitidus | reverse complement strand
TAAGAGCATAAAGGTTACACCAAAATTAAATTGGGCAATCTAACGTAAGTATATTAGCTCATTTAACAAGATAAATGGTTCTTAGTGTAGAGTTTCAATTTGCATTAATTGTGTACACGCATCTCTGAACAAAAGTAAGCAGTAGAACTTTAGGTTTACAAATAATGGGAGCTGTGAATGTCATCGCTGGAAATGCCTTAAGGGCCCTCATAAGGACTACTATTACGAGTCTCAAATATCCAGGCTAAACCAAATATGTTTCTAAAATATATTGTCCAGTTCACATATCTACATTTGCCCAAGTCCATTCGTATGAGCAAGGTTAGCTCTAACAGAGCTTGTTAATTAAAAATAGTATGTGTTAGCTTAGCTTCCAGCTTTATGCAAATATTATATCGAACTCTGGATCTAGAGGCATGTTTTAAGACATTGCTTTTTATGAAGTGGCTCTAAAGTTATATAGGCTGTGGAATTTTTTTAAACTTACTGCCAAGTAATGAAAACCGCCCACAGAATCAACACAAGTCTGCTAGTTACACATGTAGTCGGTATCTGTATAATATCTAGAGGCTTTTATTGAATACGAGCATATGTAGGTTTATATGTATGTAGTTAGGAATGTTAGCGTATGCACCTTCGAACTAAAATCGATTAGCGCACGTAATTTCCAGAATTGACGCATAACTCATGCAGAGAAAACTTCGTAAAAACTTAAATACTTGCCAGACTGTATCTAATCTTTACGTAGAATCGTGATTTCTTTCAGCACAGACTAATCCTTCATTTTACCAACTTGCATCCAAGTCCAACTTGAGCAGAATATGTACGTTTGCACGTAGCGGATTTGTCAGAAAAAAAATTCACAACTGGTCTTGGAAACTTGTTAAATCATGCATGTAGCAAGAGTGGTTGGATTTTTTCTGCAAAAATCCCTTGTTTCTTCAGAAAAAAGGGATTTTCGGCATGTAAAATAGTTTTTGCGTTCACTCAGATATTGCATTACAGGTAACCAGGTGGATTCTGCTAAAACTTCAAGTTCAAGAGCATTTTTTGTATTCGGTCACATGCACCTAGTATTATTGATTTACCAATTGATCGTCATAAAAGTATTGGATTTAGTAAATGCATTTTTGCTGGACCTCACTGTTCACGAATGTCCAATTTTAGTCAGTGGAAAGAGGCTGAACGTAAAGTTAAGTATGTTACGAATTTACGATTCAACATACAGCACCATCCACAACTACAAAAAAAAGTTTTTTCACGTGAGTAAACTTCATGAATCCTGCACAGCGCTACTCTTCTCGCCACTGTTATGATCGCCTAAGCGCAATATTAATCACCAAAGTGAAGGAATAGTTGGATTTCCCAATGATGGGAAACATGGTTGGACTTCTTGGGCATATTAAAAGATTATAATGTCATGTATGTACATGAAATTTTAACCTTGGAAAGGGAAAAAGTTGAAACATAACTTATCCCTTTGACGACTACTTCTGTATCATGTTTGCTACACATTCTCTCATGCGATTTCTTTGGTATGTCAGGAGTGAACCGTCCTCCAGTCAAAACAGATTCACTTAAGTTTGACATGATTTACTCATTGTCAGTGGCAGTGAACGTAAGTGAACGTCGCACCAACTTCAGTTCATCGAGCAATTCAGAATATTGCGATTACGAAAAGTACAAGACGGATGACATTACAGAATTATACTTGAGAAAAAATGTTACTTGTGTATTTAGATAAATACACTCAACATTCACATCGAGTTTGTCATGCCTTTTTATACTTCTAATCGTAAGATGTGCGTGATATGATATATTGCAGTGTTTCCACCGTTTCCATGGCGGCTTGACGTTTATCTGATCTTTTCCTCTGACTTCCGAAGATGGAATTGGAGCTGGGAGAATTTATGACCGAAACTCGGACTATTTTGTATATCTTGCATTTGATTGCTGACAAGTATGCAAATTTTTTTCTACGATGGAATCTATTTGAGCATGAAATCATACTGGCCATATAAAGTTTTAGTGTGACTCAGCTTTCGACTTGCCTTTTCTGTGAACTTAAGCAGAGCCATCATTAATAAAAAAGAATGTTTAGCTTTTATTTTCGGTATGCAAAGTTAGATATGATTTTTAGGGAGGGAGCGTTCTGTGCATGTGCATATTCGGAACTGTATGGAACAATTGGGTATAATATACGAGGAGATTTTATAATATGGTAAAGTCTTGTATATCTGGAAAAAAATGAATGTGCGAAACAATGCATGTACATTTGTGGTGTATCGAACATAGAAACGATCTAGGCGTAAAACATTTGTACGCAATAGAAGTAAGCACACGATTCACATAATTTCGTTGTACATTTTGTAAGACGCTGGATCGGCTAATTGAAACACTGCGATACATTAAATTATGAAAATTCAATTATTCTAGTGTAATTTCTTTTGATATGTTACGAGAGAAAAATGAAAATATGTTAAGAGTTAAACTACCATAATTTCTCATTTGAAATTAATTAATTAATTAGCAAAAAATCCTTCTCAGTCCTACTCATATGAAGGATATGAACAACACAGTACGTGTTTATAATTTTCAAAAAATTATCGATGAAAATTGTTCTTGCGCTTGTATGAGTTCATAAATCATTACTAATAATTTCATATTGTAAATGAAGGAAAGGTGTTATTTTAATTGATAGACACCACGAAACGGTACAAACTCTCTTGAGTATCTCCCCTCTTATCTGTTTAAGTGTTTCTTTTTCTTTATGCGCCTCACTGGGATATATATCCTCATAAAATGAATCTCTAATTACCAACGTGATTTGTGCGGATATGCTAGAATTTATTGTTTTCATTTAACAAGTGAAAAAATCATTAATAGAATTAAATGGGGGAGGGGAATTGAATATAGTCACTCAAGTTGAAACTCGTACCTACATAGTCAAAAGTTCGAAGAACTGTTGTTTGAAGTTTTGCATTTACATAAAAACAATGCAATCGAAATTTTCTTGTTCTGAAACTCAAATGTTGTTCTATGGTGTTTCATATTTTCAATAATTACTTCTTGTCTGCATTATTTAAAAGGAAAGTAATTCAAGTTGTAATCAGAAAACGGGATGTTTTCGCAATACTTCCACCCAACTACAATCTACAAAGTAATATTCAAGTTAGAAAAAAAATCTCAACGAGTTAAACTATCGGTTTCATTCATTTATGGTATTGAAGACACGCCTTACTGTGGTTTGTGTTTTAAAAATTAAACAAGGAATGAGTACACATACATGCATTTTATCCTAAAGAAGTAGTTGGACAGTTTGAGTTGATATTTTAACAATGAAAAAGCATTGTTCTCAAGCGCCTATATGAAAGGAACAATATGACTATATACTCGATGCATGTATTCCTTGTTTACATGATCGCTTGTACTCACGTGCAGACATCATTCGAGGCTAAACACTCGAGCCTCTTGTCAAGTTTTACTAGAACGGCAATAGAATTATATTTACTACCGGAAACTAACTCACACTTTTTACAGAGTCGTAAGTAGTCAGACAAAAATGCTTAATAAAGCGAATCGGTAGCAGTAAAGCAAGAGTTGAAAAAGTAAGAATTGGAGTTTGCTTTGCTGCATCATAATTGTGAGAATATTTGAATTAAAAGTTTGATGTTGGATTAAACAACCTCGTATTATATTATCCACTGCATCAAAGGAAATGAGAACATCACAAGAGTATTAAAAAAAGATGAGCGTGAGTATATAAGAATTGTGTTCATTGAGGGTGCACGTCATATGTATCTACAACTCTGTCATTAACTTGGATTCGATATATTAAGTTAAATAACATTCTTTTCTTTTACCCATTACCTTCGTTTTGAAATAGTAAAAAAATGATTTCTCTTACCGTCATCACATCAGTCAATAATATTTAACGACAGTAGCTCCTCAAATTTACTTTCAGCTTCAGTGAGAAAAACAACTTCCCTAACTCTTTGCAATTTCTTAATACGAGATCATTACGACTAGGATAAAAATGACATTATACACAGAGTAGACTGTATGAGCCTATTTTAATGCAACAAGACAAAAGTACCAAACCCGTGGGTAACTATTTCTACACATGTCCTTTGAGCAAAAAGTGCTGAGGGACGGACAGGCAGAAACATATAATTTCGTTTTTCTTAAAAATGCTTCTTGTGAGTTTACATTTAGTTACTACCCAAGTATCTTCTCAAAGGGAACAACAAGTTTGTCATCACATTTACAAGGAGAGGTATAAAACTTGTCATATTCTCTGATTTATTCCAATTTCCAACAGTGAAAAAGAGGAATGATAGAGCAAGTCGCCTTCATCCAGATATATAATATTTATGTGGAGACGTCAAGTCGCGAATATGATCTTCTCAGGAGACGCACAAACATTAAGTTCACCCACGAAGGATGAAAATTCTCAAAACCCCCATCTGGAAGCGTCATGGATGGGAAAGCAAAATATCGAATCAAACACAACATCCTTTAACACATCTTCACTCGAGTAATCCATCCCTTAAAACTCTACCTTTATTCAGAACTGCTATATATCGACATTGTTTTTCGTCTACAAACAAAAATCGTGCACACCAGAACACATAATAGCCACGCACATTGACAACATAGCTTCACGTCAAAATTGCATTAGTTTATAGTGTTACATATTATCGAGAATGTAGTACGCGTTTGATGCGTTACGTTTCATGGGTTTCTAGTGTGAATACATGCGTGCAACCCGGTGCAGTTTAGAATTTGCATGCCTCACTGAATGTGTAAACCCTCATTGTGGCATCTTCTTTCACACAGATAATTTGATTAAAACATGCCCGATGTTTCTCTCTCCCGCATCTTCCACATCAAGAACAATATTATATTTTCTCTCCTTTGCGTTTTACACCATGTTAATTACGAGCTAACGCAGGTATTTTGTCTGTCATTAAAACTACGAAATTACAACAAGGTCCAGACACTTCACACGGTCCAGTTTAGGTGGGAGTTCCACTCCTCTCACACCATCACCACCGGCAAGATTTTCTTGTGTAGTCTGGGCTCGCTGGTTGCTAACTTTTTTTATATTTTAGTTCTCGGAAAAAAAATGTTATCATGTAAGAACACATACAAGGGTATAATTTCGACCCTTGTTTAATCGAAAGAAGTGAAGATTTTTACGAATTTCGTGTGAACCTGCATTACTTAAATGCATGCACGAGGTAAAGTGGAAGGAAGGTATTTTTTATAGATATATGATATTATGTGGCCAGTGAGTGTTGCAGATATGCACGATACGAGAGATGGGAGATGTGTAGAAGCGTTTCTTGTGGTTATCTCCCAATCTTGTCATGTAGGGCCTTTCTCACGAGGAATTTATATGGGACTCTTGATCCCCTTCTCATCCATTCAGCATAATAACCTACAAGAGCTCACACAGCGACAGAGTAAGTCAGTCAGTCAAAAGTCCAAAACAGCACCACCAGATTAAATTTATCCTTGTAGCCACGCATGCGTGCATGCATGCAACCGGCACAAAAAATACCTTTTCTCTTTTTTCACCCAAGTTGATTACAACTGGGAAGAAGCTTTGACAGTCATTATATTTCGTATATATCATATCATTATTATCAGCACACAAAAAAGTGCATGGAAATCTGAAGAATATATCTCACGAAAGGGAGTAGAAATGTCATATCCTAAAAAAGTGTGATGTGAGTTTCATGATGACGTTACAAGAAGATCCCGTGTGATCTGATACGATATAATCATGTGAAGAAGACATTGTTTAACTATTCCTTCTTGTGGAAGTCCGCTTTTTATGATGAGTTGAGATATTAAATGTGGGCATATATATATGCCTTTTAAGATGACCGTGGTCTCTCCTCCGAACTTGAAAGATTTTGATAGTCACACTGCAGTGGCGCTTGCAGTAAACTTGTTTTCCTGTGTAATAATGGCAGGACTCATCTTCAGTTTTAAATGAAATTTCTCCGTGTGAAGCAGCTCTCCCTTGACATGTCGTTAACATTTTGAATGTGTCTAACAGGGTTGTATTGTTAGCACAACAGTTATCATAACATGTGCTCATATGTCACTCATATAGAGTGTGAAAACCGTTTGAAGCAGTGTTCACGCTAGCGATAATACAGGTTCCTTTTGGATGTTAGACCTGCTACAGTGCTCATCACGCCCGAAACCGAAACATGTAGAATCTCATATGCTACCCAAATGAAAAAAGTGCGTTTAGCAATTCTATTCTAAACACTTTTCCATTATGCGTAACTCATTGACAAATCATCACAGCACAAAACATCCGGTTTCAATGTAACCTGCATAATACGACAGTTTGTTCAATTGTCGGTATTTTTCGAATGTGTGCATGTGATTTTTTTGTCTTTTTTTTAAGAAAAAAGGCTGTTGTTTGTGTAACTCGCAACTTTCATTGGGTTACTGGCATTAACAACAATGTTGGGAAAATGTGTACCTAACAATGAGTGGATTCATTTCACCAAGCTTCCTGTACAAACAATTACGCAGGGAATGACTTTATATATATTTGCTTGTGATAAAAGTTTGCATAAGTTCCTCGGGGTAGGGATATACAAATACTTAGATACCTATACATCGTCTCCTTGATTATTATAACACTCGTGATAAATGAAGTCCGTTCGTGAATAAAATAAGATATTTAGATATAATTTAGAACCGTGATTTTAAGATAATTTCAGAATACCTTTAGCTATTAATAATTGCATCAAAGTAGTACCCACACAGTTTGCTAATCTGCATGCGTGGCTGACTGTAACTGACTATAAAATGCGTAAGAGTAGTTGCACCCGTTGGGGAATTATCAATGGTTTTTGTTTTTATTACTTTGAGAACCTGGAAATTTTTATAGTTGCCGTATGCTATGTACCAAAAGCAAGTCAACCGCATGCTTTTCTTAAATCATACGTATTTCATTTCAAGGTTTCGTAAATCTAGGCGAGCATAATCGTAGAAAAAGGAAAATATGAATTAGAGAATGAAAGAATTCTTGTAATCTATGGACAATCTCTTTTAAAAATGTTTGAAACAACTCCCTCAATTATACCTGAGAGGAACGCACACAGCTCGAAACATCATATCGTATATTGTGTGCTCTCATAATCTCTTTTCCACACGTAATGTAACACGGAAATATAAATTGGCAAAGTCGTTTCGATAACTCATCAGCAAGCAAGTGCCCAAGTACCACCACCACACACAAACAGAACTTCGAATAATGCTGAAACCAGACTTTTTTCATGTAATTGTACAATTATGCATTTCCCCACTTTTATAATTCTTACAACTGGATTTTTTCAGAAGTTTGCGAAAATGTCTGCCTCATTTGAAACTAACTTTAACTTTCAATACAGAAAATAACAACCCGTTTACAATTTTTGAAGAATAATTTGCCGCATGATTATATGGTTAGGTTGAATATTGCTGTGGTGTGTGCAATATGAGTAATCAAACAGGTAAGCTCACCTAATACACGTTTGCAATGAACAAATGGATCCAATCCATATTTTCCCATATTAGTCCTCGATTATGCAAAACTATTTTTTTACAATTGCAGACGTAATTATGTATTGCCATTTCCAACTTTTCCAACCGATATCTTATTATTACCACATTTCGTAAAGGTCAAACTGTATTTAGTGGTCGTTGAGCGGAATTTTGTATTTTTTCAAGTTTAGCTTCCTGATTCCAGGTAAACTTTACAGAAATACATACGTACCGGGATTTGCAGCTAATTTCATGTCATCAATTTGATGACTATGCTCGGTGATTTTTCCTCTTGCGACTATTACTGTTGCTCAATGTTTCACTTTTTACTTTGCAAGTAACCTCTATTAATAGCTATTGTAATGGTTACAATGCCCATCTGTCAATATAGTCTCAGGTTCAATCTACATGACGTATTCTTCCGATCATAAAAATTACGGTGGAGGTGTAGCTGCCAGTTGCCGTGCAACAACTCATACGTCTTGTGTGCATTTGTTGAAAAAGAAAGGTGAAGGACAAAATAAATGCTAACTGGGCTCTTCCTCCAATCTTTTTTCCCTTTTTTCTGTTGGTATACTGTTTTTTCTCGTCGTAATAATAATAGTATTACAGCCAAAGCAGAAGAAAAAGCACGAGGGGAAACTAATGTAGGAAATGGGACCGGATCTTAAATATTGCCGTCGCTTCCCTTTCTGATGCATTCGATCTGACGCATCAGCCCCTTTTTTAACAATGCGGGCATTAATACGCAAAGTGGGAAGTGCACTCCGACTCTGCCACACACACCAACAATTGTTAGCGGATTAGAAAAATGGGAAAAAGTAAGGCAGAACAGAACCTCTCTCTCTCTCTGTTGAGAGAGAAACACCATTTAAGTATGCCTAAGGGTTTTCCTCGAATATCTTGTACCTATTTATTACATATCCCTTATGAAAGTGCACTTGAGAAGGAACTCACCTTCAGCAATTTTTTTCAACGGGATTTACAATTGTATTTGATCACGATCGTGATCAGTCGTCATGTCCAAATGATCGAACCAATCAATTCAGTTGTGCAATTCGCCTTGTAATTCATAAATTCATAAATTATTTTTTTAAATGTGAAATTGAAACATATGCACACACAAGGGCTTCACGTCCTCTCATTATTAGCCCAGTTCTTAATCGCCACTAAGCAGGGAATCTTGTTTCCTGTCGTCACGTTCACATCAGAATCGTAACTTGTGTAGTGAACTGTAATTAAGTTGAAAATGAAGCAAATATGTACAAGGCGAAATCATATAATAATATATTTATGACGCATCATGGCTAATACGTTAGGGGTGGTTTTGCATTTAGCTTTTAAAATTCTCTGAATGCTAGGTTGCACAGGAGACCTCTCTTTTCTGTACATACATTCTTTCACATGGCGTATTCTTGTTCAAATACAACCATTGTAATTCTATTTCCTCCTCCCCGCCTGTTTTTCTGTCAAATGCTTTTAACAATCGCTCTCTTACAGTTTGCTACCGTTCTCTACTACAATGACTTCCTTTTAACGATCATATCATGATGCTAAGATGCATGTGTGCATTGTGTGTGCATGTGCACCAATATATTCCTTCATTTCATTCAGCTACTGGAGTCCATCCGGAATCCTTTTCCACTTACACTTTTATTTTACATGCGGAATAAACGGACGGAAACGTATTTAACGATATTGTGAATCTTTCACTTTGGGTCGTCGTCGTAAAGAGATAATACTGTACAAATACAAATAAAATAAACAACGAATAATAACAAGTTCAAACAAACAAAATCCAAATTTTGAGGAAAATCTCCGTGTCCAAGAAGAAATCTTATTTCATTCACAAACTGGCAAGCAGACAAACAGATTGTGTGCTTAAAGCTTTCTTGCGTATCGTTTGTCAAGTTAGTTGTCAAGCGAAAAGCGCATTTATTGTTTGAGTAAAAAAGGATGCTGAATGCAGAATCACAGGCTTGCTTCTGGACTATTTTGTCGTTTGTGCGTCTAAGCGCGGATGCAACGTGCATGTGCACTGGCATATGTGTACTCAAGTCAAAAACAAGCATTTATGTGTGTGTACAATTGGAGAAGTAAACGTGTCCTTGAAGAACTCATTTTCTTCTGGAATCACCATTAATCCTTAGAATCGAGGTGCACTTCCAGTTTGGCTGAACATCCTATGACTTTGATGATGGCTTAAAGCGTAATCCTCCAGAAATATTGTAAAAATGAGAGGTTTTAAAAAAATCGTTTCCACTTGGTCTGTTACTAAACAATTTTGAGGAGAGCTCTCTTCCTCCGCTGATTTCCCAACTTAGCAAGTGACAAATAAAGTCCTTAGGTAAACAATATTTTGCTTAGCCATGGATTTGACAAGAGAAGGAAAAAATACACTGAAAGATTCCACGCACCGTGAATAATTCACAGGGAGCGGATTTAAAAAAGAAGAATATATTTGTCGACGGTGAAGCTCCTTCCATTTTGGAAAAACTGAAATTGAAAATGCTTTCATGAATTGACATTTCATGAAAGGTTCTACATTTTACAATGTTTTGATCCAGTTCTCCGCGTCAACCCTTGCCATCCGTCTTTAAGGATTAGAATAGAAATAGTTGTATTTACAATAGGTGGTATTAGCTTAGGATTTACATTTGATCCGATAATTGTATAGAGAAAATTTTCGATAGTTTTTTTGGGAACATCTGCCCCCGCAAGTTTCCTTCAGCAGTACAACCCCACTTGCCCACTTATTACGTTCATTTCGTGCTTCTCCCCAGTTTTTTTCTGAATGGCTCAGCACGTTTCATAACAATTAGATCTTCGGCTTTTCTTGAGTGAACAGAAGCAGAATGAGGGAAAAGTTCACGACGAAAAGAGGATGGATTATAAGCTATGGAAATACCTAACCTTACTTCCTGTCACGATCCAGGAACTGTAATAATAGTACTTGTGAATTCAGCTATACTACTCCAACCGCAACATGCTATACATATAACTTGGTAACTTGCTATCTGCGCTTGCTTCTACGCCTACTACCCTCATATAATACAGAACATTTCTATGAATAAAACTGAGAAATAAAGGAACCGTTCAATGGACAGAATAGAAACTGATGGAAAAAAGGTTTTTACTACACGTGCATACGTGTAGTAGCCACGTACGGAAAGGGAGGAACACACCCATCATCTTACATCTTATACCTCGAACAGTGTTGTGTCGGTCCGCTTATATAACTCTTTTTGTTGATTCACTAAAGTATCATTGTACTTCACTCATCGTCATCACTCTCAAACTCCTTGCACATCATCACGCCACCCGTCAGCGGTTATGCTGTGTGGCCTAAACCTTCGAAATAAGTAGGTACAACAATAACAGTGGCAATGTTCATGATGATGATGATGATTTTGCTGTAATACAAGTTTACATATTATCCTTCTTTTTTTCGTTTTCCTCTCCACGGTTACATTTGTGCATACCAGAAAAATATATATAATTCTATCAAACGCACTATTTTTTATTTCCTGGCTTTGCTTGGTGCATCGAAAATTGCTTTATCGACGGGTGATGCATGATTTTATTAACCCGCTTCGCTACGCTTTCAGGAAAAAAAGGAAACAACAATATTTTTCACCTCTTTAATTCCTCTCTATTTTTACGGAGAGAAAAACAACAGTATAACAATTGGATAACTTTTAAGCACCTTGCAATTGCAGAGAAAAGTCGGTAACAATGAAAGGAGTTCTTAATGCGGGTCTATAGTGACGAGTTCACAAACTCGTCGAGGTTATTTGTGTTCAATTTGAAAGTTACAGACACATCCCTTAATCCTTAATGCATGGGAGGATTTGTTGTTGTGGTAAGAATTGTTGTATAATTACACAGGAAAACATATTAGGAAATAGGAAGCGTTACTGATGCATACTTGTGACGCTCATCGACTACTGTTAATATGCTTCGTGGCTCAACGAGTATTTTTACAAGTGAAATTTTCTCTAGGTTACCGTAGCCACTACGTGCGAAAAAAAGTTTTGTTGTACAAGAAAAAGTGAGAGAAAAAATACTTTCTGTTAGAGTTACTCACCAACAAGGTATGGCTATTACCCTAATTTACACTTTTTTTCCGAAACAACTATGAGCTTTGTTTGAATGCAACAATTGCGAGTGTACGTCGGAAATACCACTACAACGGTTAGCAGCAGTTGTCTATCAACATGTACAATTACTTGTAACGTGTGTACACGTCAATAAAAAATCAACGCAAACTACTTACCAATAATTGTAAAGCTGTAAAATGGAATGCGTAAAATTAATTTAGTTATTTTGGAAAATTCGTGCGAGGCCTCAAATGAACACCTTCGTACTTGATTTGCGCCTTTACCGTTTTTATATTTTTCAAATGTTCCTTTAAAACCTGGGAAACAACAGTTTTGATGTAGTCGTTTACCGTACGCGTACTTTATTAAGTGTTTATTATGCACACGTCGTCATTTAGAGTGCGCCATTTGGGCTAGATAAGTCATTAAAATGAAATGTTTGAGTTTCTAAGATTCTAAGATTGCGTACATACATACATACAATAGCGCACTATCGCTCAAAAGCTAGCGATTCTAAAAGTGTACATTTTTTCCGTTGGTCACGAATTTCTGTTCCTTATCGTCTAGCACATGCGTGGTGATGTACAAGAATGTGAGGTGAATAAATGACAATTTTTGCATAACGGAAAGACATATCCTCTGCATATCACGGTTCTACCACATGGTCCCCACTGGTCATTGTCACTCTTTTTTGTGCAATTATATTAATTTCAGCTGTTTAATGTAGAAACGGTAAAAATGTTCTAAAAATCTGTGAATGCATGATCATCAAATCGCCATGGAGAAGCAAGACAGGCGTATATTTCACTATAATTACTTACATGCCATGTACCTACACTGCATACTTCAGTTCATCAACATTGTCGTCAAAATCTACTCCGATAATCAGTGTTTGTGCAGCTACCGTTAATTTAAGATTGAGAAAGTCTCTAGCTACTACATCAAATTAAATGACAAGTCATTTTTCCTTAAAAGTTCCTCACTGATGAAGATCACCAGAAGTATAATAATCAAAATTGAGGAAAGCGTTGTGACTCATCAACTTTAGACTAATACTTATACACTCATCGTGGTCTGGTCACACGCATGACACCAAGAATTCCTGCGAGAAAAGAGGAAAAAATCGACAGGGAAAGTAATGCACATTGTCGAAGTGAACAGAGACAAACAATGTTCTACTCCTCTGCGAAGACGGAAAACAATTTCAAAATTTGTATTTCTTGCTCTCGACTAACTTGTCAGTTAGGGCAGATGTTCATCGTACTTTAAACAATGTTTGCATCTAGTATCCGTATGCTTGTTGAACATTGAACAACATAAACAGATTTAAGCACGTTTCGTCAATCCATTCCTCCTCGCCTTCCTTCAGAGAGAAATAAAAGCTTTGAAACAACTGCGAACAACTCGAGCAGCAGTCATAAGAGGAAAAGATGATTTTCGTGTGTGATTGCCTGTATAAAAATGGTTTACACATGATTGCATTATATGAAACATCCTTGTGTATTATAATGATTATTGCAATAACTGTAGAACGGAGACTGGATGGCTGCTTTAATTTTTTTTTCACTAATCTTCTTCTTTTGTAATATTATACTGACTGTCGACGAAAAAAGTGGTCTGCTTTATTACATAAGGATGAAGATGAAAGCTCAAGGATGCGTGAATAATCCACCAAGAGGCACGTAGCATTCGGCAACAAGGAGAAACAAGCAGCAGTTTTCTTTGCGCTGCTCTTCGATGATACTACTGATGATTGTGAGTCTTCTTCTTTTATAAAATATAAAAATGTGCTCTCAGCGTTATGTTTTATGTTATATATATATTGCATACGTAAGGCTCTACTTCTATTAGCTGATGATGATGATGCGCAACAGCAACATCCGTAGCTCGTAAAAATTGACAGATGCTGTGGAGAAGCATTTTTCCATCGCACTACCTCCATAAAAACCGTCCAAAAAGTTGAGTTGCGGCCAGCGTTTTTACATTTACACTCGCTGTATTTAAAACACGAGAGTTGATGACTTTTCCATTCCTCCGTTTTGCTGTGTGCTACTAAATTCCCCTGAATGTAAAACCTTGTATGTCGTGCAAGTCTTGGTACCAACTTTTTTTAAAACTTATCTCGATTTGCCGTGGGGACTTATACTAGTATGATAAAATGTATTAATTGCATAGAGAACAGAAAACAGTAGTCAGAGTTTCAGAAGAAGAAAAAGGGATTTGATTAAAAACCATCGTGCTATCTTCTACATTTATAATGCATATCGAAGCCAAGTGTGCTGCTGAGAAACGCATTCGGATAAGATTTTGACAGTAAAAGGGGATACAGACATTTAGGAGTTGGCCAACAACAGCTGGCTTCAACAATTGAACCATGCAGATGGCTTCCGACAGTAACACAGGGCCCTGTAAAGGTGGCCCGAGGTGTTTGGTTGCTGTCTGTCATTCACTAGAATAAACAAGTAGGGAAAAAGGCAGTAACTGTTTGGCTGCAATAGTACAGCAGTCGTCAGTTTGTCTCTGGCAATAATGTTGTAAGTGAATTTGACCAGACACCCGAGCTATTTAGGAAATGTATACCCTTTTCCTATTGTGGGCTTATGGGTGTCGTCTCCTTACTCAATTCATGTGGATATAGTCCCACATCTTTTGTACCGATTAAAACTCTTCATGGAGTTCCATGCACATCCTATTTTGTTTCTGCGTTGGACTTCCAGTTGAATTTGTTTTTTACTTAAAAGCAACAATTGTCCAGTTCAATTTCACCCCAATGCCACTCCAAGAGTTACATAATGAGGCACACATCATCCACTCCACTTTATTCTCTACATACCACATTTGATGAAATGGGAATGATGAACGGAAACAGCTCGGGCATTTATATATGCAAAATAGTTTTCATTAACGGAAGAGAATCGCAATTACAAACCAATCGTCACGGTTATTAATGTGATTGGAAGTTGTGCATTTCCTCACAGGATTCATTTCCTAGAAAACCAAAGGGAGCTGACATAAGTTAGCAAACTCGGCATGGCATCATTCGTACATCCTTTTCGATCCCTTGACATAAAGACGATAAACATATTAAACAAATTGAGAGTAGGAAGGAACATCTTCAAAAGGGTGTCGAATTTTGAAGATGCGCAGAACAAGTTTTCGGTAATGCTTGGAGTTGGATGAGAATGAGAAAGATTTTCAATAAAATGACGCATGTATACCATCTCATCAAAATCGTAATTTGTTACATAAAAATGAACAGGTCATCTAATATCAGAAAATCCTCTACTGCAATTGGCCCTTTAATTTAGAAGTGGGATAAGTAAGAGGTAAATAATCAGTGTTGTTTGATGAAGTTGTTGGCTTCAGCTGAACATCATCACTTCCGATATAGGTGCATAGCGTATCAAAGTTTTTTTAAAGTCCGTTAGTTGTTCTTATTACCATAGCCGAGATCTTGGCAAATGTTTACGAATCAAATGAACGTGAAGTGAAAGATGAAGACAAGCACCGCTCATTGGGACATTTGTAGCATTTTCCAATCATCGGTTTCCCTTTCTAGTCTCGAGAGTATATTTGAAACGCACGATGATTATCAAGAGGCAATGTGTGAAACTGTTCCACATCCAAACATCTATTTTTTTACCCAGCTAATCCCTCGCACCAACAAATGAGCCCATCGTGTTGTCGTCATTTAAACAGAAGAAAACTAACGAGACAGCCGTCCATTAGGTCATGGAAACAATGGTAATTAACAAATGTGAGGTGATCATCAATACAACATATAGGCAAGAAAATTGTGAGTCGTGGTTGTGTCTCACAATTTCTTTCTGCGAATGATACCCCATTTCATATTTATTCTCCTTTCACTTTTACCAATTTTAGTAATGATGTCCTCGTATCGTACATCATTATTAATTTCATTTGCATGATTTTGGAAATCCGACCAAAATAATCACGATATGTGTAATGACTAGACCCGGAGAAAATATGCACTTAAAATGGCCATTATATGCATGCAAATATGCGCTAAAAATTCAAAATATATGCA
>JAQFZW010002735.1:0-15718 GCA_034687055.1 Heteromurus nitidus | reverse complement strand
TCTATAAAGCCGACCCGAGCCGACCCGGGCAAAACCCAGGCACCCTATAAACCCGAGCCGACCCGACCCAGGAGGCCAGGGTCGGCTCGCGGGTCGGGTAGGTGGTTTATTGAGCCAGTGGGTCGGCGACCCAGAAATGAACAAGTGTGGTTGCATGTAGTTTGTAGGTTACCGCAACGTGGAGATTTAGTACGTATGTAATATGTAAGCTTTTAAGTAGACTGTAGTGCTTACTAACAAGTGTGCATTTGATATTGAAACTGATAAAATGAGTATGGTGTACAACATGCCTTTTTTCAACCAGATATATCTTTCTGTGGAGCTATACATTCATGGTGGAACGTGTTTTCTTAACTCGTGACACAAGACACAATGACAAGAAAATACATACCAAAGCGAATATTGCTTTGAAAATCTTTCGTTACGTGTGAATGTCACTTGGATAGTGAGACAGGTTTTGCATGCCTGATGCGTGATGTACAAATGCGTCATCACGATTACGGTTAACAATCAAGGAACCTTCTCTGCTTACGTCAATGTTAATTTCATTGACTTTCCTACGCGCATCCGCTGACGGACGAGCCACTCCTTGGGCTCCCGCTACCTTCAAACGCTGACGACGACAACATCAACCTTGTCACGCGCCTTTCACATGACAAACAAGGATGTGCGTCGTAATCTAGATTCCCATTATATTTGTGCAAGTCGGCCTTTCGCAACTTTGCACAATTTTGTCTTTCATTTTCCTTGAAAGCCACTCAATGTGGTTCTATTTTCTGTAAATGAACATGCCTTATCATGCACATGACCACAGGCATGTGCAACCTAGAAATAACCATTTCCGTTTACTTTGCTCATGCTATTATTATTCATATGACCTGTACAATACCACATTCCAGTTCTTATATACGTAATTTTATTGAACCTGAACTTTCTTGCAGCTTTAACTCTATTAATAAATCAGTAGCTTTTTTGCCTCAAAGAAAAGCAGTCCCCCTTTTGCATAACCATTGCATGTTCATTACACTCTTGCATAACCATTGCAATTTCACCATCTTCTCAAAGACAATTATCGTCACGCTTGAAGTTTGCTTTTTCTCTAACCCAAATTCCCATTTCGGAAATACGTTCTATTAATATTCTTATATTCTTCTTTAAAATGCCTCAGGCAAAACATGAATAAATTATTCTTGATGAAATTTCCCTTCTCAATGTTTAGGCTTTTGTAATTAGCTGCCATGTCTGATGTTCATTTCACATGTCGCATTGAGCATAATGTCTTCAGAGGAGTATAGTCAAAACTAACAACGAGTGAAGTTTTCAACACAGCACCGATGTCTGACACGTCATTGGTTCTTGTTATGCTTTCCCTGCGTTATTATTGACGTATCTCTCTAATACGATATTAACCCGTACATGAAGCTCAATATTCAGCTTGCCAAAAATTCAATATACCAAACCCTAATGTTCCTTAAATTATTTCATTGGTGAGATTATAGTCAGTTACTGGACAATTACGAAATTCGGTTTACAAAAACTACTTTGTTTTTGACAAACGTCGTTTCTTGACAATTTTCCATTGGTATTAAATAAAACACATTGAGCCAACATTGATTGAGGACCGTTTCAAAAGTAAATGCTTTTAAACCAAATGCCATAATGCTCTTAATTATATGTTCCAAATTCATTGTTTCCCTTTTTCATTAAAAATTAATTTAAAAAACCGTTCAAGGCTAATTGACATTTTTAATGATCTTCAAGGTCATTAGTGAATGTCAACATTCAAGGTCACGTCGTTTTCAAAACGATGTCAATGCCAACTTTGAAGGACAAACTTGAAGGTCAAGCTCATTTTGTTTTCGAATAACGTCAAGGCCCTATTTCAAGGTCAAGGTCAATGTCAGGTAGTAAATTTTATATGTTCCACGGCATCCCTTATTGATGAATCGGATAAATTTTCTTCAAATCTATAATCCAGATTAAGTCTGTTAATCGCAATTGATTACTCCGAAAATGTTTCCAACTGCGAAAAATTATTCACTTTGTGATTTCCAAATTTATGTGGAAGTAGCTCACCAAATTTCAGAATTTTTCACATAATTATCTAATTTGTTATATTTGAACAGTATTCATCAGGCCACTACAGAGTTCTACAACCAACAGTAGCTCCGATCACCCCGGAGACTCATCCTGATTGTGTATTTCTACTCTTACGGCAAGGATTGTATTCCTTTTCGGAATTCATTTGGTGATTATAAAATACAGAAAAATTATTTCAAAAATTTCCTATTAACCTGTGTAACAAGTTATACATTACTTACATACAATTGGTGATTATAAAGTAATTAAAAATCTACCTATTAATCTGCGTAATTATTCATATATTATTTGCGGTATTTATTCGGTAATTTATAAATTAATAAAAGTTTTAATACCAAATGTCCCAACCCTCTTTTTCTCGTGGACGTGGAATGCGGAAGCAAGTCGTCGTATACAATGGTCCCTCCTCGCTTCGTCTCCGCACCGGAGCAAACTCCAAAATAAGGTACAGGCTCAACATCTTATTGCCAGGCTCCAAGATCTCCATTACCTGAGATTTGGGGCCCAGACTATAATGATAATTTGTCTGTCTCCAAAGGTGATCGTCGAACTATTACTCCTTCTATGACATTGGTTCGGCTTCAGCAGGTCTTCGCAACTTCATGCACTGGAGTACTCAAAAGAATGACAGTGAAGCAACACCTATTGAGGCTTCATGCCACCATAAAGTTAATACCGATACTGCCATTCCGTCGGTCATCGACTCCAACTTTTCTCAAGGACATCGTTCATATCATAACGAGGATTCCACCTGCTCTATCTCGAATGATCTTTCTCTCACTAAATAGGATTATGAAAATCCGTTCTCTCCTAAAACTAAACTACTTCCTAAACCTATTGACATTATTATTTCTCGCTTCTTGTTCTTGTATATGGCTATTCACAATCCTTTGAAAAATTCGCAAGTAAAACTCTAAATGGATCTAACACAAAAATATTACGATTTGGCTAGCTTGAATAGTGACAGTTATTTGGCTAATATCGAAGTTCCCTCATCTGTACATTTGGCGCTTGCTACTTTCAGTGAGCGGGATTTTATTCGATATCTATTTCTTATTTACAGATACGTGGAAACAGAAAGTTTGGCCTGTTCTTTTTGTATCTATTCCGATTTCGCTTCTCGTTTTCAAGAACCCATTTCTAAATTTCTCTCTCTAATTCTACCATCTGAACGTTCGCTGGATGCCATGCTTACTTACACTGTTACCTGTATCCTTTATTCAAAATTAAAATTCGCTTGTAATTGTTTAGCTTGTAAATATGTGGAAGCACATTTTGTTGATTCTTATTGTGCGATTCGGAAATCTAATACGCACACCTTTATCCATTACGATGGTATTCCTCCAGAACTGAAATTTTATGTTTCAGACAATCAATCATTTGACGTTAAATGTAAATTGCTATTAAAGTTTGTCTAACTTGAAAATGGACAATTGACATAACTTGACTTACGTCTGCCTGTTTAACGATTTTAAATAAATATGATAATAATTAATCATATATATACGTATTTTAAGTGCAAGTAATATGATATTTATCTTGAATCGAAGTATTAGTGCAACAAATTATCTTAAAATATAAAAATTACAACACATCTCACATATTATAAGAAAATTAGGCTTCTGGACATTTTAGACGGACGGACAAACTCTTTTCGCGTACACAAAACATTTTTGTTGGTGGAGAATAAGAGAACGCTTTCTAATACGCTTAACAACAAGCAAATCTTCGAGTGTCCCAAAATTCCCAAAATTATGTCCTGTTTTAATTTACATATACCTAACCGTTACTTCCAGAATTTACCATACACCATGAACTCCTTAGATGTTATATAATTATATACTCAATTTAAAAATCGCATTCTCAACTCGCCCCAAAATTATTATATAAATGACGTTTTTTGTCCAAATTGGTTGCTTGACAACCTTAACATATATCACGAAATTATTGCAACATCGTATATGTATATCTCAAATCTGTAGTAAAAAGTCACGATCCCAAATTGCCAGAACATTTCGGTTTTTTAAATTTTACACCATGTTGCCGCCATCCGAGCATGGCGTTATGGGGGTGATTATTTCCGAACTCACCAGGGCGCATCTGATGATGACGTCAAATGTGAAATTTTCAAATGCGAAAGAGTCGAAGATTTGGATTCCCTTCAGCTATTTTCGGTTAATTCAAAATAAATCCGAAACTACAATTGGTAAGTACAATGGCTCCAAACAATTACATTGGCAACTACAATTGGTTCTTTCGCGTAACTAAATCTGACTTCGCAAGACACTTTTCATTTTAGCTACGGTAGTTAGTTAATTACAATTAGTTAATTTTAGAAATATTAAAATTTTTAATATTGTTATAATTACAAAATTTATCGTCTCTATTCGAAACGCCGTCTACCAAATTTTCACTTCATAATTTTAACTAGTGTAGCCATTAACTTTAATTACGATAGTTTACGCGGATTTTCTGTTTCCTCCATTCAAGTTTATTATTGGCTGAAGCGTATCTAAAGTTGTTTCCTGAGTTCTTTTAAACACTTGGTAATTACATTGAACTATCAAATTTGTATTTATAAAATTAATTTTAGTCTTACAAAATTTCTATCAGATAAATTATAAATATATAAGTTTATATATGCTGCCGTGGTGTGCAATAACCCATTAGCTAGTTCTCATAATATTCAGTCCCGAGGAACATTTCATCCTATGATTTCCCTTAACCAACTGAGTGTTTCGGAGTTTTTAACTCCTTTAAACGAGAAGATCTATGGGCTTGATATTAAGTTGTTGAACGAACGGGATGCGCTTCCCTACGTTGCTAAGAGAGAGCAATGTCTAAAGGCTGCTTGCTGCGATAAATGTGCTTGGTCGTTGGCTTTAAAATTATTCCTTAATTGCTTAGTAGCTTAGTGTCCAGGAAACAACGAAATGTAACTGGGATAATTAATCATGTTTTGAATTTCATTACAGCTTCCATTCACCTGTAAAATTTATTATCGATTGAGAATTCGCTGTTGAACACAAATTACTATGCGATCGCGAACCTACCTAAACTACCTAACGTCAAATGTTATGATCATCCCCCTTATAGAGCTGCCTATCTAAAGGCAAAGCACGATATAAATTTACCTAAACATTAAACACCAAACACGATCGTTTCTTTACCTTGCCATTGTCAGCTACAGATAACACCAGCAATACTATTATCACCTTCCTTAAGATGTGGGGAGATAGGGAGATCCTATCTTCCAGTAGTGCATGTTGTATATCCTATACGTTGGACAAATGTGTCTGGGTCATATCGCGTAACAGCAGAAAATGTGGCAAAAATAATATCTGAATCCACAAAAAAATAATCACTCCTTTCAGCTTTTGTCGACTTTAATTCACAAGGATTTGGCACTAAATTATACCGTTTATTCTCCTCTCTCCTACTCACATATAGCCACTCCTCTTTAGCTTCACATTTCAATAACTGGCATACAACTTATCTAATGTACCTCAATATTAATTGGAATATCCTACTATCATTACTGCTTTTTTCGTTGTGGTGCAATCACAACAATATAGTCCTTCGAATTTACTCCTTATCATTTTTTCAACATCTTTTGCCAAAAGTTAAAGCTACCACACTCATGGATGAATTTATGGTACAACGATTTTATATCTTTCTTATTTCGTTAGGTTGTGTAGACCTAATGATCATTTCATGCTGCGTTCTTCTCTAGTTCTTCACGTCCTTGCAACATCTGCGTATGCTAAACCAAAGGAAATTCAAAAACCTATAGCCACAATCAACTTCCTTGTTTTACTTGTTCCTTTATTAACTTCTCAAAATTATCACAAGCTAACCAATATCAATCTTCCTATTATCCATCCAATGCTTTATATAATCCAGCACTAACAAAATACTATTTCGATCAAAAAATTTCTACGTCAGTCTCAGGGGTAACTAAAATCTGACAAAATGAATTTAGCTCTATTTGGTCTTAAAAAATCAATTTATTTACAATAATATTTAGCTTATAAGAATTTAGAATTAGAATTAGCTTGTGTTTTAAGAACGATGTAATAATCAATCGCCGTGAGTGGATGATAATCAATCAATTTACCGTTCATCTCAAAGTCACTTGACATGCATCAAGCGCTTAGTCCGTATCATGCTCACCTAATACCTTTTACTCCAACTTAACTCCTGTTCCCGCTACCTCCTTTATCCTGTTTCGTTTCTCGTACCCTTCTCAATATCTGTTAAATGACTACTATTATTTCTATTTTATCTTTTCGGTTCCGTTATCAAGTCCTATATAAATGTTAGCTTACTTATGACTCGGGGAGTCAGTTCAGAAAAAGAGACACGTGAATAAAAAAAATTTGGATCCACAGGCTAGACGGCGAGGACATTGTTTGGCCATACTTTCATATCTCGCATTTTTTGTATTAATCATACGAAGGAAAAATAAGTCTAGCCCAATACACTTGACAGTTGCATGCATAAATAAAACTGTCACGCAGTCGTCCGTGCGACAGTTCACGAGGGTGTGCTTCAGCCACCATTAATCCTGATTCACTCTACGATTTAGGGTAAGATTTAATACATTTTTTCCGATCGCCTGTACGGGGTACACATAGACCTCTCTGAGATATCCCCTTTCCATGGTTCCATGGCAATTTAAAATATTTTTGAACACATCGATTAAGCGATTTATGTGAGTTTTGTAACAAAATGCACTTTCGTCCTCTAGTTTTTCTGGTGTAGGCGAATGTGTGTAGAAATGTACGTAGTTGTAGTATATCCATAAGTAGCCCTACAAAAGATATACCTAATGTTTATGCATGTGAATGTGCTGGCATTACCAAGCACATCAGTTGGATTCTCTCCTTCACTCTTTATACACCAGCTCAATAAATTCGCTTCTCTGACGTGATGAGCGATGACGTGATTTCTGGGGCGGCGAGGTGGTAACTGTCGCGATTTCTTCCTGATGATCGTTTGCGACATCTTCCATTCTTAATTGGAGTCGATTGACCTGTTGATCTACGTCCTATGGTAGGTGCTGGATGTATGCTAATTTATTAGCAAAACCCCTAGCCAATCGAATCAAATAGCCAATTCTCACCCATTTGAAAAATCGACTGAACGATTTGAACTTGAAGCTACTCCCCATCGTCAAATATCAGTTGCAGCATGATGAATACAAGATGCTCCTAAAGTTTCCAATTACGTGGGTAAATGTGGTTCCTTGGATCATAAATTTTTAAACCTAATCAAAATTATTAACGTCGGAATGGAGGATCCAACTGAAAATAGGGAATCGGATTATGGCGGGGACACAGCTTCCTAACATGTCTTTTTGCGAGCATTCCCATCCTTAAATTTCAATGATAATAAACATTTGCTAGTATTGAAACCGTTTATATTAACACATTTCAATAATACATCTATTTGAGTGTTAAAAGCAAACTAATATGCCATATGCCATTCTCTAATTCAATTTTGTCAAAAATTAAAAAGCACGCTCGTAAAAACATAAATATAATCACCGTAGCTTTGTTAAGTGTATAACCTACTGGTACGTTGGAGGATATAAACATCTATATAATGCTGCAAGCTTTCGTTGTCATGTCACGCTCATCTCCACGTAAATCACATGCATGGACCTACCTTATAAAATTAGCTAGGCCTTGTTAACAAATAGTACCTAAGTATAATGTACTTCCTAAACTAAAGCTTATTGCGCCATGGCATGTATATCTCAACATAATGATATGCATGAACTCTTCTAATATCATATCTTATGCATAAAGAGCACATAAAATATCTTCACTATCATATTTCACACAGTAGCCATATTTTGTTAATAGCGTAGCGCTTAATAAGCCATTAACATGAAACCCGAAATGTTTT
Source organism: Heteromurus nitidus (assembly GCA_034687055.1). Classification (NCBI taxonomy): domain Eukaryota; kingdom Metazoa; phylum Arthropoda; class Collembola; order Entomobryomorpha; family Entomobryidae; genus Heteromurus; species Heteromurus nitidus. The sequence goes on along the minus strand of JAQFZW010002735.1, from coordinate 7,705 downwards.
GCGTTCTTTTAATGTTTTCAGTAGGGCTAGCATACCAAAACTACCAATTTTGTAGTACTTCTGTTGAAATGCGAAATGACAATATTCATGATTTCAAAGGAACAGTCCATTTAATAAAAATTTCGACTAATAAAGATAAAATTTCATTTGCCATCTTAAATCAAGTCCATCCGAACTTTGAAAGCCACCGAAGACACTAATGCAATTTCAACTCTTCTCATCTCTAGAACCACAAATGGAGCAACTACTGAAAGTGCAACTACATCATCTCCGAATATGGTTATGGGGACAGATTCACCCATTCAACCTTTATGTACTATAAGTATCACTAATGTAAGCAATGTCTTCATTGCTATCATCGAACGAGTTTATGCCAACCTTTTTACGCATTTTTGACAGGATACGGTGGCGAAATACCTCTCCCGTTATTAGCGTCGAGGAAATTGGGGGAACATCAACCACAATCGCGTCAAACAAACACTTCTGCTCCAGCGTACTCACTTGTGTACAATTTTTAGTGGAATCCGTTGAGGTGTCCAATTTTCTCAGTATGACGAATGACAGCTTTTATGATGCTTCATGTATCAACGTATTGGGTACTTCCATACCAAACCTGTCCCCCATTGTTAGTTTCGTTCATCTCTTACAACGTCATCGAAGTTGCATACGAAATATTTTCCATAAAAATGTGGGATATGTCATTTAGTTGTTGAATAGTTGATAATCAGCAATATTCAAATTAATATTCCAATCTGCTAATGAACTTCATCAAGACTATGATGTTTGCTAGTATGATGTTCATGATTTGCTTAGAAGTGCTGCAATGTCGTCGTTACAAATCGCTATAAATTCGCATGGCTTAAAACTTGAAAGCATAGTTTATCCCCAAATTTGCAAGACACAACAACGAGTAACTCAACAGTCCAGAAAGCCATCTACTATATCGATTTTATCGCATCCGATTCGATGAAAAATTTGGTCACCTTTTTTCTGGAAGTAAAAATGCTTACTCGAAAACCATTCAGTGCTGTTGGCTTTTCTGCGTTTTGTTGTATCACAGCTTAATTTCATTATTTTCCAAAGAGGAGGTTGGAGTAAGTTACTAAACCGTATTTATCCTACTTGAAAATATAGCGGCATAATCTTGTATTCTCTATAGGTAATCAAAACTCATTTTCTAGCGAGATGTGCTGATGCTGTGACTCACCTACATAAAGTACTACCTATGATGACACACGAGTTGCCTAAGGAGCAATATTTTATATTTTGCAATCACCCTTGGGTCTGGATCAACTTCATTGTAAGGGATAATATTTCCACATGCTCATAGCATAGAGTCTACACCATAATAAGTGCAGATTGTATATCCCCCTGCTCACCCCTTCATCATTATCATCCCCATCATCCGCTGCACCAACAAAACCGCATACATATTATCAACTCGATGTATAATACAGAAGCATAATGCTAATATATGAATTTTTCTTTTTTTCTTTCAGCTCTTCTCTTTTAATACAAAAGCAAGTTCCCCTTGCTTCTCGGTGTTTTAGTTGTGTTTGAGAGTTTCCTTGTAATAGATATCCTTGTACCATTTACCTCTACATATGTGAATTCTGCACTTGTCTTTTATCATACTAATTTTCATTGAAACTTTGCACAAATCATAACCTAGTGTTATAAATTTGGGCGACGCCTAGCCATTTTCTTCTTGTGACCCGAGTCATCACCTTTGACACAGTGCAGTTAAGGAAGGACCTACCGAACTTCATCGGACTAACACAAGGCCATTATCTCTTCTGATACCGGAGGGATTTTAGTTGGTAACTAATACTACTCCATCTATTCCCATATTTTATGTGTTGTGTTTAGTGCACCATTTCATTATCGTGTCTTGTTGTGCTTACCCCTACATGTAATTACACTTTAAGGCTTAACCCATGCTTGATCTTTTAGTATGTTGTATTCAAAGAATGTCAGGACGGAGACTCCGCTCTCAAGACGATGCGTCTGCAAATGACTCATCCAAGGAATTGAAGGACGCTAAGAAGACACCTCGTGCTCCGCCTCCTCCGAATACTAAGCCTGCACTTCCCCCTTGAAAGGAATTACAAGGTGCTTATATTCCTACGCCAGACTCCTTCCTTCGTTTGACTTATTTTGTCAACTAAGTTTACATGAATCCCGTTTTCAGTCAACCAGATTTGGTGACTTAGAACGCTCTCATCTTTACAACAGAAACCAAAGACTAAATCATACTCCCCCCACCTTACCAGAAATTCATGAGAATCGAAGTACTACTCAAAAAATTCCAATTGGACCATTGCCCCAATTCCAATTTCCCAAACCCGCGCGCCCTCCAAAGATAATTGCGTACAACCTCGCGCATAATCCCATACGTCATCGAAAATCCTCCGCGAACACTAGTATTCATCATCATACATCAATCAACCTACCAAACGAGTTGACATAGGTAAAGAACAAAATCTTCGCATCCAATTTCTGCCCCCAATCCAGAAATAGCACACCGTCAAGAACAGTTGAAGCGTTGAAGACGAAAGCCTTAAAGCTTACGCCGAAGCTGAAGCCCAGGCTTATCTAGTAGAACACTCTGAAAGTTATCGCTGTCAAGCAACATCTCCGAGACGCCGAGCTTCAAGCTCGAGAATACAGACACGTCCAAGAGCGTTTGCTCATTCAACAACAAACCGATAAATAAGCTGAACTAAAGGCTCAAGCAGAACTTGAGGTCTTTGTTTTTAGTCTACAACAACATAGAGAAATTGAACAAGCTCAGGCAGTCTAAGCATTAAATCGACAACCATCACAACCAGTAAATCAAGAAATATCCGTTGATTATCCACATTCAGCTTACCAACAATACCGAGAGAAATCTTATTCTTTTGAAAAAACCAGAAGACAGCCGATCAATTCTTCGACGCTGAAAATCCCAACGTCGTAGATCCAAACAGAGAAAGATCAAGCCCCTCTCGATCCTGAACAATTACTTTAAAATTTTGGTAGTCTCTCAGTTGGCGAAAAACCTGAACCTTCCGCTCCAAACGTGGTCTCGGTTGAATTCTTATAAAATCCTTCGAAGGGACATTCCAACTTCGAAAACGTACATTCGTACTACTCAGAATCTTCGTCTTCTGCATCTGAACGCGTATCTCCTACAAATATCCATACGCGCAAAACTGAAGTTATTCAGCAACCGATTACAACTGACCCAATAACCACATCTGCTCCTTTAACAATTGATGTTTCATTCTTTGATACTTTAAGTCTTTCTGTAGTTACCTAACCAAAAACCTAAGTTTTTGTTACTATTCCTAGTTATACTATTGCTAGTTGATCTTCTGCTGCTACTACTACTGCTCCCATCAAAATTCCCTTTCTTTTAAATCCTTTATTTCTCACGCACGCTTCGCCATCCACTACTGAAGCTACTACTACCGTTACTTCAACCCACTCTACTTCTGCTACCTCTACTACTACTACAAGTACTACTTCTATTAACACAACTGCTACTACCAGTTTGACTGAAACGACTTTCTAAATGACGACAGATTTTACTTTCATGTATCCTTTCTTTTAGGATAAATTCAATTGCTCTTAAAGTGCTGTCGAATTCTTTCGGAAATTGGAGCAATATCTTACTACTCTTTTGTGCCTTCTAATAAAAGTAACTGTCAAAGCTTACTTTTCAACAACAATAATGCGGAAGCATCATTCCTATAAAAAGCGAACACCTGCTTGCAAGGCAACGTTTAGAAATGCGGGCAATGAACCAAAAGTAAACTTGGTTCATTGGTAAACCATACCAATAAACCATACTTGGTAAAGCAAGGAAGGCAAGTCAACTATGCTTCCTTTTGCAGAAACCTGTCCGTCCCACCAATCTATGACCTCTTTGTGGCACACAAGCATGAAAAGATGTCTCTAATTATGTTACAATAACCCTGATACCTTCCTACCTTAACTAGCTATACTAGAAAGTCAATGTACCTAAAAGGAATTACTATAAAAACTATGCCAGTCTGATATTCGAAACGCAGTCTTGATTTGAACCTTATCAATAAAAGAATTCGGAACCTATTCTTTCTCAAATTTCTTAGGAACAAATTATTAACATTTATTTATGGATCTTCACTCCACAGACGATAACACTATGACCCAACACGTACAAGACAAATATATCGCATTCAATAAAATATTACCATGCTTCTGAACCGATGGTACTAATGCTTCTGAACCCATGGTGCTAATGCTTCTATCAAAAGAAAAGTATCTATTAATCACGCTTCAGCAATTGAGGTTAATCCCGGTGCAGAGCCGTACAGTTAACGGCCTACACATAAGACCTACCGTGCCGCTCGAAGTTGTCGTCGAACCATCAAATTCAAACTCGAGGAAGAGAACTTATTTATGGAAAGCAAACAAACAACCCAGCTAATCCGCAAATATATGAATTCCTTCATTTTAAAAGAATTGTGTTTGCTTCCAGCAGGCAAGAAGTGTGGACAACACACAATGTTGCAGAATGTCAGCTTCGAAAAATAAGGTGACTTGAGAAGGAAATTGGAGAACTGGCTATTACATTAGATAAGCATAGTAGAGAACTGTGATCTTGTTTTCAGAAAAAACCTGGAAAGGAGGGAATAGAATAAGTGGCGTCTTATTTATATACAGTTTATATATGTATGTGCATATATTTATATGGCGTTATGCCGAGACTAGCGCGGTACCGTGCGCCACTCATTCTTTTCTCTCGTTTCAAACCTCAGTATTGCCTCACTTACAACTACCCCGATGCCAAAATGTTGCCATATACAATCTCATGCGGATCAAGACGCGTCTCTTGCGATCATGCGGTCTTATTTCTTTGTTGAGCCTACTTACGGGTCTCATTTACAGGTCTGCTCGTGCCATAATTATTAATTTTTTGACAAGGCATACAAAGTAAAATGTGGTGTCGGCACTGCAATCATTTCCACTAAAATTAATCCTTGGCTACACATGCCTGTCCGTTCTGGTTCTGTCGATAGTGAGAACCATTGACCTTACAACTTGAATTTTAACGCATTGTTTCCAATATCTTTAAACTTTGTTAGTGGGAAGTAAACCGCATCGTCGCGGATAAATCACAATAACACTTCTCCAAAAGTGTCTAAAATCACCATCACGCTAATCCAAAAGTGGATAAAATCACCATCGCGCATATCCATCCGCAATATATGGGATTTCCTATGCCTGAGTGTTTTTGTGATTTTATCCACTTTTGGATTAGCGTCATTGTTAGTTTAGCCACTTTTGAAGAAGTGTTATTGTGCATTATCCGCGCCGACATGGAAATATAATATTTAAACCTCAATTTGCTTACAATTATTTTGACAAATTTCATCATTTTTAAAGAGAGTATGTCCTCATTGCTACATTTTCACTCTCAGTTACTTGTACCTAACAGACTATATCTAACTTCACAGTTTAAACTGACCAGTTGATTCCAGATTACTGTCGTCACGGAGGCGTCGAGTACCGGATGCGTCACTTAAGGTTGCCAAATGTAGTAAACAGGGGAGCAAATAGGCGCTGCGGAAATCAATACATTTTGTTGATAAATCTGCTTTCATTCGTCTCTCAAAGTTGTTCCCACTTATGTTTTAAGGGCACCATATATACAACTGCAAATCAAATATTCAATTTTATTTTCGTATTGCACTGTATGTTTTATTATACATGATTATTTTAAGTCTGTTTACTTTTCACTGGGATGGGGGTTAAGAAGACCAGATAACTGGAAGGAATGCCTTGTTTATAACTGCAATTTGACTCTCATTTTCCCTGGAGTTGTCGAGAGCTGCAGGCAAAATTACTGTAATACATAATGCATAGCAAAAATATTGTATTTCATAATGTCTAAAATTCACTCACATTTAAAATCAAACCAGGATTACATATGTTCAGTTTTGGAAAAATAGATTTATATAGATTAGAAAATAGGTTTTACAAAATCAACATTCATATACCTCTACAATATAGACTTGCCGGGGTTTGATGGAGACACACCTTTGAAAGTGTATTATTCTGTTATTCGTTTTGGACGCCAATTCAAAGCAAATCAACCCAGCTTTCACGCTTTTGCCGAAAAATATATACGTGCAATTTGTTTCAGCGAATATCTGTGATAATTTTGAGTCGCCACCATCCCAACAGCAACCCTGTTTAGCAGTACAAAACAATAGTTTCTGGCTTGTGGCAATAGTGGCAAACACTGCCGATGAAGAAATAAATGTAATTTTAAATGGACGTTCATCCACAAAAGTCGTCCAAGCCCATCATTTTCTTACAAAAGTACTGCTGGCTTTAACACACTGCATTTTACACACACTTGAATCACTTGAAAGGTATTCTCAGATCCGGTTCCAAAAGAATACATGCTTAAGCTCGGCAAGTTGCTACACACTTAACAACACTTTTGTCACAACGTGAGCAAACACTTTATGCTTGCATGTTTGATGTTGTTTTCATTAAATTTCCTTAAAACTCGTAGAAATCCTTATATTTGTCAATAATTCCGAATTCAAATCCGCAGTTTTTTTTATTTCACACTTTTACTTGTGAATTTCACAGCCAGACTGTTTACGTGAAGAGGCTGAGGAGGAACAGATGTAGCAAATGTATCGTCCAAATGCATTCAATATGAAATGAGCACACTCATGTGAATATTTTTCTCCTGCGAAGTAAGTACTCCATATCATCAAGACAGCAACAGGTTGCGTAATGCACAAATACCTGTTTGCTGGTGGTGCAGCAGCAGTGAGGTAACTCATGCATAAAAAACTCAAGGTCAAGCCGGACAAAACAAGGGAAAGAGCTGCTTGCCACGTCGAATGCTTCTTTCACGTATAAAAAATTGCTTGCATCGAGAGAGGAAAATATTGTGCCAGGCCAGATACAGTCCACAATGCCTTCCAGTTTCAGCCTGCACGAATATATGTATATTCTGAATGAAAAATTCTTATCAGCGTTACTCATTTTCCAGTGTCAAGAATCTCAATAACCGATCAAAATAATTTATAATAATCCCTTACTTTTGCTACGAAGATGGACTCAAATGGATGCACATTCGAAGAGTTTAGTCAAATTTCATTCATTTAATATCCCAAATTCTAATTGCGTTCCGCCAGATATTTTTATTTACTATATGAATACTGGAAGTGGAATTTAAGAATCAAAAACGAGAAATTATTCTCAACTATTAATGAGCTATTCGTATATTTCTCCAACATGAAATAGTAAATATTTTTCGTTTCCAAAATTGTTGAAACTTTCGCAGATTCAAAATGCCGATGTACATTCGCACAGCGCATTGCATGTGATCCATCGCTCTCCGGCTCTAGTAATCTCGCCGTACCTACTTTGTGCTGGTGCAGATTCACACACAGACTTCAAAGTAAAATATTTATGCATGCTTGTTTTATCCAGAATAGTTCCAAATTGTGCCACAGGATAAAGAAGTTTCCTCCGGAATTTACTGTTGTCCTTTGTCCTATTTTGTTAGGACAAAAAACATAAATAAAATACATAATAAAGATGACGACCTTGACTTTCGCTGAACATGGATATATCCAAGCATATGAAAGGTTAATATTGTCGTCAGGGTGGTGATGTCGGAGGGTTATAATAGTATGGATCTAAAACTGTG
>JAQFZW010002734.1:0-15719 GCA_034687055.1 Heteromurus nitidus | reverse complement strand
TCCTCCAGAGAGTGGTCACCAGAGTCAAACCGATGACATCATTTTCTGATAGTACTCGGTGTAGGGGCCGAGTCCCCCAAAACACTTTTCAATTGCTTATGGATAAGGGTACTGGACAAGCCATTAAAGTGATGTGGCTTGACCTGAGCACATAAATCTGACTTTAAAAAATTCATGATCCTGACGTTTCTGCGTCTAACTCACGACAGAAGTTGAACTGGTCGACATACGAGGTAGCAGCAGGAAGAGCATGAGCTAAGCTTTAAAACGATATGCAGATGGACGGAAATGATAAATTTCCTTCATAGATATTGATAGTCAAAGTCTGCTAACGATCTCTGAAAAGTACTACGTATTTGCGAATGCACTTTTAATCAAAAAGGGTGAAATCTGTTTTAGAGGTCATTAGCAAATAATAGTGCGAAATTGGTATAAGATCTATAAATGCCGTCCTGTTTTCTTAAATTTAAGCATATCAAAGCTACCATCTTATCTTGGCTATATGCATGCAAGCATTTAATTGTATGTGACGACGCTATGTTCTTATCGGCGGCTGTGTTTTGAAGGTGCGTGTGTAAGACAGAACAATGTTATGGCTGGCAATGTAGTCACAATTTGCATTTAAATTGCAATCTCATATGCTACTTGCACTTATTACGCCAATGACGTGAGTACTTTTGCATGATCGATTACGGCGTAAGGAAAGTGGTAAATACTTAAGATATGCAATGTTTTAATCAGGAGGACAATTCCTCAAGGTGATTAACATCACAGCGGCAGTTTATCTAGTGAAAGCTACATGTACAATGAGCCAGAAAGTGCTCTTTATTAGTGTTCAGGCCGTAATTGCATTCTTTCGCTGATTCGTCGATTGTATTCGTCTTTATAGCCACGAGCAGTCGAGCATCACAAACATTTTTCTTGGCTTTCCCATCGGCAGTCCAGTAGTTAGGCATAATTTGAAGGGCTTGGTTGACAGTTGACAATGTGAGACAATGTAGTACACTTAAAAAGTACACTAATATATTCTGAATACCAAATATGCAGTAGTTCTTACATGCATAAACGCCCTGTCGCGTGAACCAACCCCAATATTATGTTGACCATTTAAACGGAAGAAAATAGGGAGAACATTGCAATTAATGAGTGTAATCGGCCAATTTTGTGCCGTTACAATATAAATGAACTTTGGATCGTTTTCATTCCCTATGCTCTCACAGTCACGAGATGTGTTTCTGTACGAGTCTTTATATGCTAGCCCATTTAGATGGGTGCAGATGCCCAATTATGCCATTTATAAATGATCAGGGTTTTGAAAGGTAGCGAACGCTCTAATTTCATTGTAAAACCCACGCAGCGTCCTATTCCCATTGTAATGATTGATAGTCTACTCGACGTGGTTGTAATTTACACTTTCATTTCTAATCAGCGCCATTTACTGATTAAGTGAATTACTAAGGGGCTGATCTCAAATTAGCTCATCACTTTGCATCATCAAAGTCCTCATGAATTCTTTAAATAAGTATGCAACTGTGTAGTGATGACACAAAAATGTGTCCTATAATATCTTGGATGATAAAAATATAATGTCAACCCTGTCATATATTTAATGTTTTTTAGATATGCGCACTGTCGTATTTAGCGACAGCTTTGCCACAAAGAGGAGTTCAACTTGGAGTGGGAGGCCCTCGCCCTGTCTCTTATGGTGGTCCAACGGCCAGTCCCAGTCCTGGGTCATTTAGCCCCAGCTTCAGCCAACAACTTTCCTTCGGTCCACCACCATCCCAAAGCGGTGCACCGTCTCAGATTCGTGGAAGGGTTCCAAATTATCAGTCTCCTCAACCCATCCTCATTTCTCAGGCTAATCCAAGTGCGTCACCAGCTACCCCACAAGGATTTGCTTCATTCCCAGGTGGATCTCCATTTGGAGGCGGAGGACGTCAAATTCTCACCTTGAGATCGCCAGCTCATTCTGCTGACGAAGATGAGTATGAATATGAGGATGATGATGAGCCACAATTGAGACAAAGTCCAAGCCCACGCCCAGTCGTTCCAGTAACAAGGGCCCCAGTCAGAGTTGCATCACCTTCACCAGGATTCGGAGCTATTCCTGGACGGTTCCCCGCTCCACAGGTATACGAAGTTCGTATACTACTAGGCATTAGACATTAAATCTCAAATTAGTTAGCCAAAAAATGAGCGATTCTCAAAATATTTATATCCAATTTCTTTTAAACTATGCAGCCACAACACCAACAGCAATCTCGCCAACGCCAGCCAATTCAACAAGGTATCCCAGTAGCATCTGCCCCACAACAACCTCGTGGACCTCAACAGGCTGCACCTAGACCAAATGGACAATTTGGAATTGATGGAAAGAGATCAAGACTGACTACACCACCACCAATTCAGACAGTCAATAGGTACATGAAACAAAACGATGACGGCTCAATTACTTGGGGATATGAGAATGAAGATGGAACCTTCAAAGAAGAAACTCTTGGGGCTGACTGCGTTGTTCGTGGAAAGTATGGATACATCGACCCTGAGGGCAACAAGCGTGAATACGAATACCAAACTGGTAAGGCAATGATTTCATATATCTTCTATTTGTGTTCTGCAAATCGAAGCATGACAAGTTGACTAATTTCGCTCTCGCTTTGTGCAGGTAATCCATGTGACCCCAACAAGAAAGATCAAGAGGAAGAAGAGGAAGAAGATGGCATCCCTGACGGTCCAAGCCGACCACAACAAATCGCTGGAGTTCTTAACGCAAGACCACGTCCCGTACAAAGAAGACCTGTCGGAGGAGGTGGACAAATTCCACAGTATCAAGCACAGCCACAATATCAAATTTCATAAATCCTTTAAAGACTTCGTAGAGTTGATATGCTCTTGAACTGTTGTTTTCTTTTAAATAATTATATAACATTATATATATTCTCTGATATTTACTATAACCTCTTCTTACCTCACTGACATTGCCACGTGCCCTTTACTTGTATGAAACAGATTCTGTACAGTCGATTGAGTGTGTGAGTCTGTTATGACTTTTTTTACAAATTTGTGGAGTAAACGTTGTTTCGAACAAACTCTTGGTTTTATGTACTTGAACTCAAATGAGAATATTATGTGGGTTCCACTGCATCCGTTGCATCAAGATCAAGAAGAAGATTTTTGCATGTTACAGGCATCTCGCCAGCAAAATTTTATTTGAATTTTCATAAGCTTTTTCAGCAGATCAGTTGGTACATTTTTTATCATCGTTGAATTATTTAGCGCAATGCGTTATTCACGAAAACTTTACATGGTATTCGCTCAGATGAAAAGTACTGGTACATAATTTACTGTAGGAGGATACAAGCGATTCCCGGTACCTGTATAAATTGCAGGTGCACTTTTCGAGCCACTTCTGGAGATAGCGACAGGTCTCCGAGATTACGTGGTAGACGAGTTTATACAAGTTGATTATAAGTAGTCCAAGGTACAACAGCAATTTTCTTGGCTGAACTTGACGATTATTTGATAGATTGTAATTTATATTTTCGAGGGTTAATTTGCTGGATAAATTCCAATTGTCAATTTTCAGATAGAATCGACTAAGAAGGCAAGGCTTTGTTGATTTCCTTTTACAATGTTCATATAGGCTGTTATGTATAGATTTTGGTTTTCGTTATAATACAAGGAGAAGGATGTTATTTTTTGCGGACAAGGAAGAATTTTTTGTTTCATAACCCGATTTGGGGACGCCAATTTCCAATATTATTCTAAGTAAACCAACCTTACATTCTTTTTCCATGATATAAAGCGTCAACAAGTACATGATATAATCATTTACTCCAATAATTACGAACAATATATAAACATATATATACCTATCTATCTATAAGTCTCCCAGTTCAAGCACTTTAAACTTCCAATGATGTGACATACATCTTTAATTTCACTTGAAGAAAGCTCCAGCCAGCATTGTTTCAAATGATAGAAAAAAATTCATTCTGATAATCAACATAATTGTAGAAATTCTTCCACAATCCCAGAATCTGCCCGCCAACTTTGGAGGCAAACTGGCAATAACTAAATACTTAGTGTGACTATTTACTCATCGAAATAACATAAACTATCCTGCAGCAGAATGGCATCAATAACGTATACCTATATTGCGCGAGTATAACAATAAAATCACTTACAGACACTATAGAGTAATGAAACAGTAATAATAGTAAATATAATGATATATTTTTAATGAAGGTAGTCTATTAGGAATTCAGACAACTAGACGTAATGGGTTTGGTAAGCTTGAAGGGGCACTCACAATGGTGGTGACGTAGTGTATTTTACAAGCATAATGGAGACGCACACCGCGAAATATATCCCCACATCGTTCCAATAATCAATATAAAGTGGTACACTCAGTTCAGTCAAGGGGATGCACATACTTATACAAAAAGTCATCAGTGGGCATACATAACATGTTATGTAAGTCAGTGGAAAGTTGGCAAACTTGTGTTCTTTGAGCGTATGACGAAGCTCTATACATCTTTAAATATTACAGACTCTGCACTGTATTCATTTCCCCCGTTCTTGCTTTGGAACTAATAACCAAGAATCTGATGGAACAGGGTACGGATTTCTGTCTTGTGTGGAATTTCTTCACGAACGGCTGTAACTAGCTAACAGAGTTAATGGGCATGGGGTTCATGGACACTGGATACAATGATGTGTTTCCATTTCCATTTACACCGTGAGGCGGCATGTTGAAGTTTAGATTGGTTGGCGACGACCCATCAGATCCTCCATTCAGTCTGTTGTAAAGAGCTTCCTCAATCAAACTGGCCAACTTATCACGATCAGCCTGACACAATAGAAAATCATATTACTAACGGATACTCGGCTTCCCTTTTGCACTTCGTGGGCAAAACTTAAAACCATGCTCTGGTAAACGTCATTAGTTGTAGAGATACTATGGGAAAATTACATGGTTTGACAAAACCATTGATTGCAAATATTTCTTTAAAAACTTCAAATGAATTACGTACAGAACATGGTATCAAGTTTATATCAATACATTTAGAGGTATTTTGTTATGCCTCGTGGATAAATCCGTGGAAAATTAATTCGGTGGCTAAATCGAAGGCAGTATCAGTCTCATTAACAACACAGGACAACTGTCGGTTCATCTTATCATCCATACGTACGAGTATAGTCATCTAGATAAGAAACAAGGAGAAATTTTTGAATGTATGGACTAAATGCCATTTTTACCCTTGACCGACCAACTCACCAACGGTTTATAAAGTCATTATGTATGAAAATTATTTTCACGTTCTAGCACATTTTAATAATACACCAACGTTTTCATAGTATAAAACCAAAATTTTCGATGCATTTGTTCTATAAATATTTGTGCAACTAAAACTATAGTATATTTATGGGTTAGTACTAGTAGTCCTGGGCCATCGTCCCGCGCTTTAACATTGCACATCATGTTAACGATTCGTCTATTCTCCAATTCAGTGGGCTCTGGACTCGCCGACTTCACACTGTCAATTACTTCAGGACTGGAAGCCTGTTGTCTCGGAGGAAGGGGTAGAGGAAGCTCAAAGCATGTCAGCGGATAAATCCCAAACCTATGAACATCCAACAAACACAAAATTAGTACCATGTCTTAATCGGGTGCGTAATAAAGTATAAAACTTGGAGAAAATTCAGATGAATGAAAAATCTTCGCACCTAAAACATCCGTTAAAAACATTCACATTAGTTGGCAATCAAACAAAGAAAGAAAATGGAAGAACTTTAAGAGTATAAAAACAAAAAGCTGAAGCACAAACGAAAGGAATAACCACTTACTTTACATCTTCTACAAACTTCTCCAATTTTTCTGACACCGGAACATCAGACATCCTCCATTCTACACTATGATTACTTGACTGTTCACTTTCTTCTGCGCTTTCACCTTCGGTTGGAACCCTTGTGTTTTTTCTGATCTCAGCAACGACAACTTCAGGTCCGTAATGACGGTTTAGAACTTCGTCGGTGATGCTTTCTGATATATTGGCTGCCACAAATGGGAAATTTACATCTTCGATCAAATTCATGAGAGAAAGCTGTTAAATATGTTTTGTGTCTTATAACGAGTATGGTAAATACCTGTAGTTTTGACTAAGGCATGAGCTGATAAAAGTTTGAGTGAAGGTACTTCAAACAACAAAGGATGAAATAGCAACTCCCGAGCAGTTGGTCGCTTCTCTGGATCGTGCTGTAGGCACCTCCGAATAAAGTCTTTAAGTGGGATTTCAGTTTCGTCGGCTTCGAGGGACTCAATAGTTCTATTAATATGGTCTTCAGTGACCACAGTTCCTGAATCCCCATTTCCTTGGATTTCCAGTGCAGCCATTTCCAGTGCACACATCCCAAATGAGTAAATGTCAACGGCCGATGTAAGCGTTGGACTCGAATCTACAAGTTAAGCACAAGCCAATTCCATGTAAAACCAGTTACCAAGAATTCGATATCAATGCACAACATTTACTTCAACTGGAATCTGTATAAATATTGGAAGCTTTCCAACAAAAACAGAATGCTGAAGCGCAGAATTATTGATTACTTCAATTTCAAGGTTTCTTCTGCGCCAACGCATTTGGATAATTTTAGCAAAACTTCACAAAATGTATTTGTACTTCATCAATATTGAAATGTACATTTCCAACCCGTATTACCTCCACTGCTTCCGTCGGTTTCACAATCAGATTTGGGCAACATGCTTCAAAGATATTTAGTTCTGCTGCTTGTATTTTGTATTTAGCACATTTGAGTTATAACAGGAATTTAAATCCTTTAGCAAGTATTTTGTTAAGTTGATTTAATTAGTTTAATTATTTCACATTTGTAACAATTTCTCTGATCAATATTAAAAATATCACTCGCACTGGATATGTGTCCCTACACGCTGGTACTGGTGACTGGTACCGTGTCACGTACACAGTTCCAACTCCGCACTCAAATGACTGCTTCGAACGAGAATTTAGCGCACGCTTCGACTGACTGCTATGTATAGTTTCACTTGAATGGTTAAAATATTTTCGTTTGTGTTGGCGACACGAAGTCTGGTAAAACCTAGCTCAATGTTGTACCAAGTACAATTATCACTAACTGAAACTGAACAAAGTACAATCGATCCAACCCACTGGCGAAACGTCTTACTTACTTTTGAGTCTTTGGATACTAGAATGATGCCAAAGATATATAAATTTGTATGTTGCGCAATCAAACATTATGGGCATACGTATAGTAAATATGTTGCGAACCCAACTACCCCAACACAAACTGACAAGAGTGCTTCCACACTCGTTACGCTTAGAAAGTAGAAAATCGGCAAAAAAAGTCGTCGTGAACAGGATAACAGTGAAGCTAGTGTCTTCATTCGCGACGAGTAAAAATAAAATTAGCAGTAAAACACTAGAAGCATATGCCAAATCATTGCTTGGGAATAGCCAAAGTCATCATCATGTATTTTAATGATTTCCAACGAAGTTTAAAACATAGTATCAAGACTATACCCATGATGTAATAGATTTCAAATGAATTTGAAATGAAAACTATATATATACTCCTGAGATCTGAAACATGAAGCAAGCATGATTGAAGTTACGGGGAAAGTATACACAACAACAATAAACGTGAAAGGTTTAGACTTTAAATTTCCATAAATTCCTTAAAAGTACACCGTGGGTAGGTATATACACATAAACCTTTTCCGCCATTAGCGAATTGCAATTTGCAACTTTATTTATGATCATTTCACGAGGAGTTGATGTCAATATTTTTTTGCGCTTCTTGGGTCTTATCTTACTTTACCATTATATAGAAAGGTAGCTCGTTGAACTCACCTCCGTACTCAGGAGCCACGAAGTGCAGATTTTTGATGTTATCTCGGCACGATTTGACATGGTGATGAATAGCATCAGGGGCCACTGTCCCAAGAAAGCAGACACATGAAGTTAGACATAAAGGCTTGCCAAAAATTATAAATACATCATTTCTTCTACGAAAAATATCCGACATCCCATAGTTTCCTGTTTGGAATTACTGCTTTCAGTCTCTGTGTAACAGCTTTCTACAACATTTTTGCTTGTAGTTGTTTTCATCCATTTATCGGACCATTACCCGTCAACAGACGTAAAAATTCGTTTTCGCATCTCCTCGTATATCCCTATTCCCTACCTCTATATACAAACAAGATGACACATCTCATTTTCATTGAATGAAACTAGCTAAACTCTAAATCAGATCACGAGACCATTTTGTACAAATATATAACTAGTTCTAGAGTATACATAGAATAGTTGATTGTTCCTTATTGTACGGAAGTAGAACACGATGGGAAACTATACGCTCCTAAAACTTTCTACGATAAGATATCCTAATCCACTGTCTGCCATACTGTCTCCCATGTCGAGTCATTCACATGTAGCCTCAATGTTGACATATAAAAGACTATTTTAATTCAATTCTGAATCTGAACACACAAAGCTGATATTTGATATTTGTTCGTAGTTGTTTTTATACGAAAACGTTGGTCAAAAAAATTCTTACTACGCAGGAACTGGAACCTCATATGTACATGTAGTTCACAAGAAGCAAATTACATGTAGACTACATATTTGAATAATTGTTCACATAATTTGCCAAGTATAAAGGAAGGGTAACATACCTGAGCCAATTTTGACCAGACCGTTGTGCTGAATAAATATGGTATCACAGGTCAAGTTCCCGTGAATTATAGGAGGACAGCAGGAATGCAAGTAACTGCAAAGATAAAAATCCATAATATTCAGACTTCATACTCTCCATTCTTATCGATCGCTGAGCTGGCAGATTTTCCCCCGAACACTCCGAACGCAAGTCTATTTGCTTGTTGTTTGGTTTAATTTATTTCCAACAATGTGTAAATAAGTGGGGCATATCATGAAGACACGCGTGCATAACAGACCTGTCATGTCAACTTCCGCAGATCTAAAAATAATGCATTTTTACTTTACGTTAAGCTAGGTTCAGAGAAGACACACTAGAAAGTGAAATTTGATGTTCATGACGAAAACAAAAGTTCAACTCAACCAGATATAAGCAGTCAAATGTGCAATAGGATCATGCATTCCTAACCTACTTTCAGTTTTGCAACAAAGAACCAAAGAATTAAGGAATTCGTGAAATTTCATCTAAAACATGGATTTTCAGTTCACTTGCAAACCTAGACGTAATGGAGCACGAGCTAGTTCTACGATTTCTATTTAACATTAAAAGCAGAACTAAATGGGTGCTTTAGCAGCTTCAGTAATATAAAACTGCATACTTTAATTGAGTATGACTTGATTAGGAAAAAACATGTCAATTAATTGAGTATACGCTTCATAATACAACGAAACGATGGCTCATTAAAGATTGATGCGCAAACTATCAAAAAACGTTACGCCATTTATTTTGGCACAACATGCAAATAAATAGTTTCGATACAATTACGAAAGAGCATCTCATGAGTGCGGTAACATCTGCCAGAAAACTATTCCGCGTAAAGCACTTGTCATTTGCCCTTATGGAAATACCTCAATGCAGATAAAATTTGAGTGCACCACCGTTTCCACGCTTGTAACGGGAGGCGTTTCACATTTCTTTTGGTTCTCTTCAGAAACTGTTTCAGGGAACCCGACGACATGTATTCTGTGATGAACACCACCTATGTTATACAATATTATAATTCATCATCAAAACACGCATGAGATTACACGTCGCACGCAATTCATAATCAGTAATTCCAGTGACATACCCTCGGTTTTTCCGAGTGGGTCTCCATCCAATATTTGTGGAATTTTACAATGTTGGGATGTTCCAATTGAGTTAGATTATCGAAGACTTGTCGAATCTTCTCTTCTTGAGCTTTGAGATTTTTCCTCTCTGAAAATCGAACTTCGTTCCAGGCAACCTCCACACCTTCCTCAGTGTCCATTGCCAAGTAGGCACAATCAATTCCAGGCACATCCCTCTGGTCCAACTAAAACAAATGTCATATATTCATTTCATTATATAAAAACGGTAGTATAATGTAATAAATATTCTTCACAGAAGTTGCATGCGAAAGAGTTTCGTTCACTCCATCTCTCACTTATGTATACTAGCATGATTTTCTGTTTATGTATCTAGCTAAAATATCATACTATTATGTGAACGTGAACGGTTTGCGTTGGTTTTTTGCCAACAGCTCTACATCTAACGAACGAAGCAAGAGTTACATTTCTAAGCCAGCTCCTACAAATGATGTGCACCAAATCCTGTGAGTTGTTCGTAGAGAGTGCCAACGTCAGTGAACATAGGACAATAAGCCAAGTACGAGCAACTCTATCGTTAGTGTATAGGTCAGTAATTTAGCTCATGTGTTCGGAACTTCAAGCATAGGCATACTCCATAGCTTATCACCGTTATGTTCGTTATCATTGTTTATTTTTCTCCTCATGCTGCTGCAATGAGTACAATGGACTGCATTACTTTTACTGTTTTTAGTTCAAACAAACCATCCGTTAATATGTTTACTGTAAGCATTGGTCCTAGTGCAGACCTTAGCCAAAAAATCCTAATGCACTTTCACAAGGAGTTTTCACTACTTTCATTTCTGTTAGTAACCTTATGGCCAAAAGCGTTGATCACTTTCCCCTCTTACAGATATGCTCGCCCTGAACATTTCTGAGTGACTCACCGAGAAGAAACATGAGTCATCTTCCAATGTGAGTACGATTACAGTTCCAGGTCTTACCAATGACAATTTATCCATACATGTAATATCGGCATGGATAAGTGCAAAGCCTGTGATGAGTTGTTTTTTTGGGTTGGTGCAGACTAATGCTAGTAGTGGAGAGAGAGAGAAAAGATACGAGTCTTAAATAAATGCATTTCTTGTGTAGCGTCGTGTGTAGGAGCCGTCTGCAATTTGAACAGTGGAACAAGGGTTAACGTCCTCCAGAGTCATTGCAGACCATCAAAAAGATCGTAAAATGGTGTGTATGAGCTCCACTGAGACTCCTGGTACGTGTCAATTTTCCGCAGTAACTGGGTGGTATTTATTTCTACCTAATTATTTATGTCCTCCAAGATGTTCGTGATGAAGTCCAAATTGCCGTATTTACAACCATATCGGTAGCCATAAAACCAAACAATTAAAGCAATTTCCTCAACATGCAGTTCATAAGGATTACAAATTGAGCCTGGCACAGTAATATTTAGTAGACATAACACAAGCGAACCTTTAGTTTTTAGACGAGCGTCTACTAACGTTGTACAACCCTTGAGAAATTGCACACCGAACGGTATGAAGTGATATTGATCGTACTTCCCATTCTTGTTGGTTTTTGAAGGAATGAAGTCAGCTCGGAGTAATGCAATATGTGCCCGGAATCCGGAAACATGCATGCATCGGGAGTGACTCATAAAAATTGCAACTATGTAAACTGACTCATGTAATTTCCAGAAGGTAGTCATTGCTAAGTTTTTGAGAGCAAGGCACATGTGGTAGTGAGTGGAATGTTCTGTAAGTTAAAACTGAACAAAGAGGAAAACCGGTCGATTCATGTGAGGTGGATGCTCAGGTTTGCATGCGGCGACGGGAAAGGATAAAAAGAGCGAAAGAGAGACGGTAGAAGTAACAGTGACACAAAAATGCAATATTACAATTCATATGCCTCGACATCACGATCACATCATCCTCCCTTTTAAACCATTTCACTCCCATGTATAAATGTAAAAAGTCTTTTAAGAATCTTATACATCTCTCCAGAAAATTCCATACGTGTAACAATATTTGCTAGTTTCTTTTTCAATTAAGTCGCTTCAATAGATTTATGTGTCGTAGTTTGGGACCGTGCTTTTGCGAAAAGAAAAGATAGAGCCATCAAAACGTTCATGGACAAATATATATTATG
The DNA here is from genome assembly GCA_034687055.1 of Heteromurus nitidus. NCBI lineage: Eukaryota > Metazoa > Arthropoda > Collembola > Entomobryomorpha > Entomobryidae > Heteromurus > Heteromurus nitidus. The sequence continues at coordinate 3,750 of JAQFZW010002734.1, read as the reverse complement.
TACATATTATGTAGGTTTCCAAAAATCGTGAGAATTTGTTATTCTATATAGCTTTTCTTCTGTGGTATTATATGAATAAGAGCACCGAAGGAAGTGACGATTGTAAACAATCATATGGCCTACAAGCAAAATTCCCAGATCTTTGGGTCTTTCTGTCTCTTACCCAAAAAGGATGTTTAAACGGGGACAGGAAAGTTATAAACCTCTGGTATACTAGAAGTCGTCCCATTTCCAAACGACTACGTATCTGGATCAAATACATGACATAAACACACAGCAGAAAAACTCACATGTCTACTTGTACTTGGTATGATGTAAGAATCATGTCTACTCTACTAAAATGTGAGTTATGACTTACAACGGCACGTATATGAGCATACACGCATGCGAGAGTTAACTTGTTCCAGAATTTTTAAAATTTTATTATGTGACTGGAGATGCATTTTTGAGTTTCGTTCGGGAAAACTCGCTAACAAAACATAAATGAGTTTTCAACTCCAAACGCAGTGGATAGAATTCGAATTAATTTTAATTATTATAATAATTAACACATATTTCTTGGTCCCAATGATAAAATGTATGTTCAACGCTTCGTTACACCTTCATGCCTAGCTAGTGAGCGGATGCACAAGGAAGGAATACGGAATACGGCTCGCTTTTAGTAGGCACTGGCCTACACAACATGGTGAGAAAGTGGGAATAATGACGACTGTGTATTTTTTAACAAATCCGAATACTCCCACACACACACGTCATGTGTAAACATGTCTACAGAGGGTATTTAAAAGTCTGCCGTAAGTGTGGGAAGTTGTATGACATCGATGTGATGATGTAAATGCAACGTGGTCTCTACTCTAGAGTCCTGCATCCTGCATCTGTCTACCAGGAACTGCGAATGAATGGAAACGTATCACATTACACGGTTAAAGTTACTTACACGTTAATTTCGCATAGTTGCAGGTTTCTATTTGTTTCATCTACAAATTTAATTAGGAGTTTAGGAGTGTGCATAAGTATACCGAACGTCTGGATGTGGAAGCTCAAAACAATTATTTTCGGATCATTATACAGGATGAAACGGTTCATTTGCGTGTATTAGCTCTATATATTTAGAGGCACAAACACAAAGCCGACGGAACTGGGCTATGAGAATAACGAATGACGCAACGGAACATGGAAAACAAAAATCCCATATCTAAATGCGTACAAGCATTTGTACTTTATCGCACATCATATAGGCATTTTGTAAGAGAATAAAAATATAGAAACAAGGTCTTGCATTTGCTTATTTATTACGTCCTGAAACGACAAGAAAGCTGTGTCCAAGTAATATGTTAATACAAGTAACAATGCAAGTAATAAGGCTGATGCTATTTTGATACAAAATTAAGGTTGCCCCAAGAACTTGATCCACTTCAATAGATTGTTTTGCCGGAAATATTAGTACTTGCAACATGGCGAACTTGTTTGTCCTAGTCCAAGTTTTATCTCATTAATCTATCCCAGATCCCACGCAAGACATGAAGCATAGCATTATTTATTTAGCTTGATGAGGTAACCTATAAATAGCACTAAACACTAAGTAACAAATAAAAATCGATATCTAAATACTTGCAGTCGTACCACGTAAAACAGCGGATATGATGTTTCTTAATCAATCAAAAGGTCCGTTAAACCAGAGATAGTTCGGAGTTCTAGTAATTATATCCGTTCCAGCAATTCTCATTGAACTTGAAGTTCTCATTCCTTTGTTAATTCCCATCTCCGTAAGCAATGTGATATCACTTCAAGGAAAGATTTAACATGACAATCTTAGGGAATATGGAATATGAAGGTTCGTATAGCATTCATGATGGATAAGTCAGATTAATGAGAATTCTAGAAATAGTACGTACGTAGGTAGATACACATGGGCTTTGTGATCCTAACATGTCGCCCTAATGATATCTCGGCTGGAAAACCAAAAGTAGATTTGATGGAAACTAAGTAGAACGATATGAACATAAAGCTTGTCGGAAGGAGAATGGAAAAGTACTAGCACTCGCAGCGACAACAAATTGGAACTGCATGAAGCAGAAAGTTGAAAGTTAGAGGAGCAAAGGAAGAGATTAGGTTTCTTATAAGTCATAAGGCAATGTAAGCTACCCACGATGTCGGACCTTGTTTGTGAGCAAGTTACAGACGCCCAGATAGTCACAAAGCCAGCCACAGAGTGGGGAACGATAAAAACAAAAATATAATTTTTATGTAAACGTAGCCAATAAATATCACCAGACTCTAGCAGCGCCGTCGCGGTGTCCAACTATCCAGCAATTAAGTTTAATACCACAGTCATGTATATGTATATATGCATTAGATTGGAACCTCTTTCAGTTGACCATAATTTTTACAAAATGGCTATCACCTTACAAAAATGAAGGCATTTCCAATCACGGCCTTGAAAAATTTAATCCTCCGAGTGAGGAGAAAAGTTGTAAATATCTTCTTACACAATTACACATGCTATGATCTCAGCTCATTTTAAAAGCCTTGCAGCCTTGAAAACATCTCATTGATGGTTCACAATGGGCTCATGTGGTCCGGCCGGGTTCATCCATAATTAAAGGGCAAACGCTTTTCCTGTACAAATTTCCTCTAGTGACACTAGAACTGTAGCACCACTGACTTTTACAGGGGATTAGCCTATCAATATGTTGATTATATTATTCTGGAAACTTCAATAATTTTTCTACATGTCCTCTGAACACGAACCACAGACAAAGCCTGGAAAATGCATGCAAACTTCTCTGCATTTGTTATCCTTTCACCTTTTGAAACGCCTGTACTGGTCCAATAACTCCCAAATTTGCCCGGTAAATGATAAGTAGCACGACTATGACTGGTGGGAAGACCTTCTTGGTACGATCACCGCATACCGACCTTTCAATGACGATAGTAATCAATTTCAATGAACCAGCGAAATAATTCAATGACAATAAATGTCAAGTGTGGTATTCATATTAGGTGACATGGAAAAATAGTACATGGACATGCTAGGCTAGTACACATGCTTTGCAATGCACGCACAATCATAACCATTTCAAAAAAAATTTCGTATATTTCTTCTTCACATACTTTAAGCATTTTAAATTAAAAAGTAGATAGCTTTACTAAACATGAACCATAAGTATAATCCAGAAAGGAGCGTCTGTAACGATTTCGTGCAAGTTGATGAATTCGCCGGAAAAGCTGGACAAGTATCACAAAGATCGATAATGCAGACGTCAACGTCAAGCACATTAGCGTGATTCACGTGAACCACCTGTCAACCTTGGCGTTCGTCTTTCGTTGTACCTCTTTCTATTGATTACTTACACTCATTCCCGGTAGCAGGCTGTGTCATCCCAACATTTCAGTCGCCATCAATGTAATTTAATTTATCCACTTATTTACACCGTATTTGGCTGCTGTTTGACAATATGATATCCACGATTTTTACCCAATAACTTTGTAGCTTGTGGAAACTATAAACCTACCGGAAAGAGCTGAAACAGATAGAAGGCGTAGATCTGAGCAGTCCCACATTCTCCAGATCTGTTAACAGTCTCATATCAACGACCCCAAATGCTAGTTTCGTCAAAGGGCAAAGTGGAGCTACGAGCTAGAATTTAGAACACTACACTACAGCTAGCGTTCCAATTCTCACATGCAAAGGAACAAATAAGCAAACTTTGGAATCCTTTCAGAGCATTCTGTGCCTATAAAATCTGT
>JAQFZW010002733.1:0-15720 GCA_034687055.1 Heteromurus nitidus | reverse complement strand
ATTTCCAGTAGACGCTGGTCGACCTCTTGTAAATTATGCTTTCGCTAACTGAGATACTTATTGACTGGTAAATTTTCAGTAACAACGTATTATATTATTGCTTTATAAATTATGTGGTCATGTCTATTTTAAGAGTTGAGAAAAACAAAATCCACTATACTACTGCGTAGTGCATTCAACCACAGAGAATAAGTCTTCATATTAAAATATGTTATCACTTATCAGCATTTTATACATCCCAGCTTACCAAACTCACAAGGTAGATGCATGTACGTGGTTGTTTTCACAAGTCTTTTTCAGGTTTTGGCTATCGATATCTAGACAAGAAATTGATCGTTTCTGTTCATCTGCATGCCATGTTAAAGCTAATAATATGCTCTTTCTGATAGTACCTCGCGCGTGGATTAATTCAGTTTCTTTCGTGAACTACAGCATGAAAGGTCATAGAAACATGGATTTTTCGAACTCAGATTTGCGTAGTCAGACCAAGCTATACCACTTCAATGGTTTGTCCAGCTCCCTGATTCTTAAAGAATTGAAAAAAATGTCGGCGATGCAGAAAGTTCTGACTGTAGTGGAAAGGGACAGGCGTCTCACTCCTTGTGAAATAGCCTATAAGACAACGAAAAGTTAGATTTATCATGCATGGCAGGTACTAGATTTTGCTCACTGTATATCCCTGCGCCACCCAAGGTTCTCACCAATAAAGGAACAAAATCTAAGTGCAACAATTTAGCCAAAATTTGAACTTGCGTTCTTTGGATGGATATTTGTTTTCTAGAACTGTTGACTGGTGACAATACCTACGTTGCCCCCATGAGCGGAGATGACATGACGAAGAGACAGTTATCTTAGCGGATTTAATGTAGAATACCCAAAATCGGCGATTCCGTGGCTTGAACATCTGACCCGCCGCATTCTTTACACAAGGAATTGAGGTACTGGGTAACAGGAGGAAAGTTTATTATGCTTAAAGCTATATATGTTGGAAATGGGGGGGGAATTGATTGAAGATTCTAAAAGTTATGATTGAATAAAGCCTGACAAAGACTTGTTAAAACAACTTCGAACATTACATGAATTTATCACAGTGATAAATATACGTAGTACTTTTCAGATATCGTTAGCAGACTTTCTTCATGTATAACTTTTGCAAGGTTCAATCAATTTCCCCTGCTTTTCAACATAACTACCCTTAAACATAACAAACTTTTCCCCAGTCCCCAGTACCTCAAAACCTTTATAAATAACGCCGTGGGTCGGTGTTCAAGCCATGAAATCGTCGAATTGTGGCATTTTAAAATTTGAAGATTTTAAAATCCCTAGAGAACAGGCCTATACCAGGAAGGAGCTCCAAAATCTGCAACAGACGACGCACATGTGAAGAAAGTTCGGACTATAGTGGAAAGGGACAGGCGTATCACTCTTAGCCAAAGACGAGGATAAGTATCACTTCTGCGTGGATAATACTGCATTTTGAGCTCGGCCTATCCCTGAGCTGTGCCAAATGTATTCATACGGTCCTTACCGACGACGAAAGAAAATCTAAGTGCAACAATTAAGTCAAAATTTGAACCTGCATTCTTTGGATATATATATATTTGTTTTCTAGGGCAACTGACTGTATACAAGACCTACGTTCACCACCATGAGATGATGACGAAGAGATAGATGTCTTAACGCATTGAACGAATCATGTTGCTGGACAATCCATTGCAGTGGTGTAGCTTGACCTGAGGACGTAAATCTGCCTTTGAAAAATCCACGTTTCTGATCTTTCTGGCTCCAGCTCACGAAAGAAATTGAATTAATCCACGCGCGAGGTACTACCAGAAAGAGCATACTATAAGTTCCAAAATGGCATGCAGATGAACAGAAATGACTAATTTCCTGTCTAGATATTGATAGTCAAAGTCTGCTAACGATCTCTGAAAAGTACTACGTAAGGAGTTAATGGCTGACGTGTAATATGCAAACAGCCGTGGATAACCCGTGGCTAGGAATACGTTTGAACTTCCAAACTCACCTAACTTTAATAATTAAACAACTCAATTACTGATAAATATTAGTCATCAGTATATAATGAACATGTGCAAACCTGGGATAAAAATAAATGTTGAATTACTGGCGGTCAAATACGATGTGTCATTATTGCACCCTTTCCCAAACTTTAGAGAAAACACTTGGCAGAATGATTCAATCAGTCGGAGCGTGTGCAAAAACTGATTCAGTACTTATCTATGCGATTAAAGTATTATGGACCGTTGGCTTGTTATGACTGACGTAGACACATTGATGATATTTCAAGCAGGGCATAGGAATTTCAGTGAAATGTGTCATAGATACTTAGATAAATATACTAATCGTAAGATAGATAGATATTGTATAAAATGCTGGAAGTCTAGTACTAAAAACTTTATAGCCTGACCGTTCCCTGACACAATTATCTGAGCCATTTTGACGGGAAGAGTAATTACGTCTAACTTTTAAGGTTGGTTGATTTCACATTCCAAGTGGTATCCAAGCTCTATGGTAGACTATACATTTAAATGCAAAAAAAAACTTTGGTAAAAGCATTATTATATATAGGGTTTGATGAAAATCGAAATTCTTCTTGTTATTCATTTAAGTATTTGCGCAAACTATACAAGGACAGTATACATGTTCAATACCATCGAAGTTTCTCAAAATTTTATTGAATGTCTTCTCATAAATGCTGTACACATTTGGAATAGTCAAAACTTTGAATTAAGACGTTTTCTGTGAAATAACCATTTATTGTTGAAATTACAATTTGTTGGATTTGTAGGTATTCGTTTTGGAAATACAGTGTAATATAGACAGTATCTCAAAATATTTTACTTTACAATTTTGATACATGATTTGGTTATATTATATCATTTGAAACATGCTAACGAAGTTAAGTTGTAAGTTAGCCATTGATAACAAAAATCTATTTTGAAGGCAAAAGTATTTGCTGGTACGCCGTAGTCAGTCCCTGCAATATATTGCTGCATAATGCAAATTTGAAATATAGTTTTTAAAATACCAAAATTTACCTCCATGACGGCCATCCTTGTTTGACATCACGATCTCTGCGTTTCATGCATCAGTCACTGGTTTCCCGTTTTCAATTGTTTGAGGACATGTTGGTACCTGTTTGAGGTTAAATGAACACAATTACTACAATTTGCATTTATTGATTACAACAACACGCATAAAATTTTCCCTTCAAATGATTTTGCATTTTACATCATGGCCAGGTTAAAAATTGATCTAATGACGGAATATTAAATTTCTCGTTTAGCAGAATTAGCTATCAATGTGCAAAAGCCTTTCGCATTTCTAACAAGGATCTGGAAACTGTGAATGTCTAATTGTCAATGAAAATGTTTTCAAACATGAATATGACAGGTGTTCGTGTTACTTAAATTACCTTTAGTTTGTGTAATTCAATTGTGACAAGTTCCACGTTTTGTGGTCGTCCAGCCAAACTTGCGTAATCGACAACTGTATTACCATTGCTGTCTTCGGAATTGAGGTCAAAATCCCCGAATTTAAGAAGAAGCTTCAAAGTATCCTCACGAATATCGAAGTCCTCGACTGCTCGATGAAGTATAGTTTCTCCGCATGGCCCCCTCTGGTGCAATACCTGTCCTCTTCCATGGTTCACAAGATATTCCAACAATTCATGGAAATCGTCTTGTTTAAGATGTTTTGTCATCAAGAATATTAATGGCTTTCCCTCCTGGTCTTTTTTAGTCACATCGGCACCGTTTTCAATTAGAAGTTTAATTAAATGGAAATCTTCATCTGACAGTTTAGCATTTTCAGCCTTCTTTTCATGTCGTCGAAGAATTACTAACAGAGGACATATTTTATCTTCGTTTTCCTGGTTGACATTTGCTCCGTGTTGGAGCAAAGTTGTTACCATTTGGATTCTATTGTCGCTGTCGCCGAAACACGCTAAATGTAATGGCGTGTTTCCTCTCATGTTGGGTGCATCGATATCCGTAAATCCAAGCGAAATAAAATACTCAGCCGCCTCAAAGTTTCCTCCTATCGCACAAGCGTGAAGTATATTAGTTTTATTGTTTGATACAATTTTCAAGTCGGCTCCAAGTTGTATGAGAGATTTCAGAAACCCGATGCTCCTCCCGTTTGAGGTTGCGTAAAGGAGAATCGATTGACCGAAACGATCGAGGAAGTTGAAGTCATATTTCCTGATTTTATACAATTTGAGAGTGCTCTCAAGAGGTTCCAGGAATTTCACAGCGAAGTGAAGGGTGGTAAATTGCTTGTTGTTGGTTGCGAAGAGAGTCTGATCATGCTTGCTTTTTATCAAATGGTCGACTAAGTCATGATACTGTTCGGGGGTGACCAATTGCAGAGCAATATGTAGGAATGTGTTTTTGTATGAGTTAGTAATTAATGGGTTTGCTCCGTTCTTGATCATGTATTTTACAGCTTCTAGTTGAATGTGTTCTGCCTCTCCCTTCCGAGTTTTCATGACTGCATAATGTAGCGGAGTGTGTCCGTCATTGTCCACTTTATTCAACTCTGCTCCACTTGCAACTAAACGTTTAATGACTGCTAAGGTTTCGGGATTAGATCTGCGAAAGGCGAGGTGCAAAGGCGCTCTTCCATGATCGTCGACATCATTTACACTCAAGCCTGCAAAAATGCAAAATTCTACGGCGGAAACGTTTCCATGAAACGCAGCACTGTGGAGGATCGTCGTGCGATAAAATATTTCTTTGAAAGGATCTGCCCCAAGTAAGACCAGTCTTTTTATGAAGTCAGAATGAGCACCTCCTTCAATTGAACTGATTAAGGGCGTCTGTCCGCTGTCATCAGCTTCATTTAGACTCACCCCAAAAATAAGAAAAAGTATAATCGTTTCCATTTCAAGTTCCAATCTTAATGCTGCCGAACAAAGTGATGTTGTATTTCCCTTGTCCTTACACTGAAAAAGGGATCTCAGCTGAGTAGTATCCTTTAACTTCTGCAGCACAATTATCAATTCGTGTGCATAGTTGCTTCCATGCGCTGTCATGTTTACCCCATTTTCATTCAGCTCCAAAACGATACCTGATTCGGATGCATCAAGTAATTCTTCATTCCACTCATACTTTTCCAATGATATTAACTTTTTCACAAAATTCCTTTGTTTCTCGTTTTCGAAATGTTCAACTTTTATGACTGATCTTATGGGCGGAGAAATGTCCGTTGATTCCAGTGTGAAACAATTACTGCCTGGATTGGTGGTGAGTTTAAAATCTTTATAATCCAGCTTGTTGTTCAAAATATACATGATTAGTTCGTGATAATCCTTGGCTTCCAAATATGCTGAAGATGTGTGAAGTAAATTTTGTCCTTGATAGTTGACGGAATTGATGTCAGCTCCTAAGTTTATAAGGTGTTTCAGAATGTCTAGGTGCATATTTCCAACCAAAATCAGTGGGACAGGATTTTCTAATTTAAATATGGTAGGATAAAATTTTGCAAAGTGGGTCAGGATTTTGATTTTGGCTTTTACAATATTGTCATCGTTAGCCGCGCTTCCACTTATACAAAACCGAAGTAAATTGCTCATTTTTGGATTTTCTAGCTCTTCTTTGAACTCTTGACAGTCGAACAAGTAATGCATAATTTCCAGGTTTCCTACTCGCACGGCGACATGAAGTGCCGAAAGATCTTCGACTTCCCAGAATGCCCCGTATGTTTCTGACAGTGGAACAATATTTTGCGTAGTAAACTTGTCGCATAAATCTTGTATGACGGGTTGTGGGGTTCGTTGTGATATTGCCGCTAGTATGTTGGTGAAATCATGCGACGAGTCGCCGGAATCAATTGCAGCACGTTTATAATTAATTGCAAAATAGTTATTTGCCGACTCTGCGGAACCACATATTAATGTCAAATAATCCATTAGTGCTTCCTTCTGCTTCTCAGACAAATTTGTGCCGCGTGTTAGCACAATGTAAATTACATCGATTGGAATGGAGTGGCTCAATATATTATTTAGTTGAATAACATTTTCAAAAGCGTTCAAGCCAATACTATTCCTCAAATGAACGTCCACACCTAGCCCCACAAGATGAAGATATGCTTCACTGGGATTTTTATGTTGGAGAAGAGCTGCGTGCAGCGGGGAATTCCCTTGATTATCCCTGATGTTCACACTTACACCAAAATGTTTTAATATATCCATTGCATCGAAATTTCCAACTGTGCCAGCCACATGGAGCAGGCTTACTCCATCTGCACTTACCTCTTCCCAATTGGACCCATAAAAAATTAATAAGTGTATCATTCCGTAAGATGCTTGATTTTGAATTGCAAGTCTCAAAATAGAGACTCCTGAAGCATCCTTTGCATTGAAGTCGGCTTCATTATCCGAGAACGTTTCTAAAGTTCGTTGATTGGGGACTAGATTTTCAACTAGAATATGCAAAGCTGTTGACTTATTCCTGTTTTCTGTCTTTAATATTTTCTCCAAATCTTCCTTCGGGATGGACAAAATTAGTTCTTCGTACTGTGCTGGAGTGAGATATCTTGCGGCTCGATGAAGAACAGTATCCGTATTTCGTTGATTATAGACTGGACTGCCGAACTCAATCAGCATTTTGAGGAGGCTGATGTGAATATTTTTACAAAACAATGGAGGCTCGCCTTCGTCGTTCTCCTCATGAATCATTTGCGGTTTTAGGTTATGAAGCGATTCAAGCTCCTCCTTTTTAACCTTGAGTTGTGCCTCACTTGTGAATTCGGAATCTTGGACAAGTGCGTGAATTAAGCACCTTGAGGTGTCGGAGTCCTTTTTAAATGATTCTCCAAAATCTTCATTGATGAGACTGCCTATCATCCCAGGGTTAAATTTGGCACACAATTGCAGCAGAGACAGTCCACTCTCTTCAAATTTCAGTTCAGAGATTTTGACGTTCTTTTGTTCTTTATAAAGTTGTATGCAGAATGTTGCAATTTCGTCGTTGTTCCTTACGGCAGCATATAAAATATTATCGTCAAAAATTGAGCAGATTCTTTCTGTTCCAAGAATACCGGATGAAAATAAAAATTGGATGAAGTTGATACCATTCATCAAGTAAACACATGCTTTTGCGATGTGCTGCACTTTGTGCTGCTCCATAAAAGGTGCGAGATTTGTTGGAAGTTTGCAGTCTTCAAGAAGTGATGAAACGTAGAAAGCAATGTTGCCGTGTTTGAACCTGGCAGAGTCTGTTGGATGTTGGTCAAAGGTGAAGTTGAAAACTATGTCAGTGAGAATTTGTTGATGACCTTTGTCTTCTGATGTACTTTCATTTAATAATAGATCTGTGCAAAATAAGGCAAGAAGGTATTCCGCAACGGAATATGTAATGAATTCCAGATTTTCGTGTTGTTTGCTTTTCTGCATTAAACCGAATCTGAGGATGTCCTCCGTTGTAACTGAATTATTATTGACTAGGTGCTTGCAGTGAGGCTCCTGTTCTGGAAATATTAGTTTAATTGCTTGATAAATGTGCATATTAATCATGTCCTCCTTTTTCATTTTTCGCTTGGAACTTGAATTTGCATCTGAGTCAAGAATTTTCCATTTTGTCTCGACCAGCATTTTAAGTAAGTCTGTAATTGAGTTGATTTGAAGATCTGGAAGTTCATTATTTGGAACAAGTTGATTGCCTGATTTAGAATAGCGCTCTGCCCATTCCCCCAGTATTTCGGCAAGTATTGCACATTGCAGTGGGATTCCTATCAAAGTTTGTGACTTTGCTCTCATCTGTGCTGGCAGGCCTGAAACATAAATTGACGCAAATGCTTCAAGCTTTGGAATATCCAGATTTTCCTTTTGTGCCCAATGTTTAACCAATAATTGTCCCTGGAGTTGTGAATCCAATTCAAGGATGTTGTAGCCAATTGCATTTAGTGTAATCTCCAGTTCGTTCAGATAATGGGGTCTTGTCGTTATCCATATTCGAATGGACTGAAATTTTTCGGTTATCACCTTCATATATTTACTCAACAGTTCTCTGTTATCTTGAGTTTCTTCGTCATATCCATCGAGCATTAATTCAATTTTCAGCTCGGATGAGTGTATGAGAGTTGTTATGAGTTGCTTGGAAAATTCATACTTTGGCATTGAGCATGCTGAGAGGCATTCATGGATAATATTTTCTGAATGAGTTTTCTTTGTGATTTGTTTTTGTAAAAGATTCACAAAGCCCGACACCTTCGAGAAAATTATTAATTTGTGTTGTGAATGGGCTCTTACATGTCTGGCTAAATTTTCCAAAAGAAGAGATTTTCCAATTCCGGGAAGTCCTGAAACGATCACAGGATGATTAGGTCTATGTGTTTGGAACTCTGGATTATCCGGGTTCGGAAAGTGCGACTCTTCCAAACGATTTTGGTTCTCCGGAGAGGAAATGAATTTTTGAACTATTTGCAAATTCCCTGTGGACGTGATCCATTGAAAGCTTCCATTAATGTAATGAAGCCAATGAATATGATTTGAGCCTTTGAGTTTTGTGATTTTCAGGAAATCCGTCTCGTATTCGAGCAGTACATTTTTGATTCCCACAAGTTTCTTATTTTTGATTAGAAGTTCTCCCGACTTCCTAATTGTTTTTCGGAGAAATGGTCGCAACTGAGGCTCTGGAATTCCGCTTACTGCAAATATATCCTGGACTGACTCCCATTGTAAGATTGACTTTAAAAGGCGTCCTCTTGAAATCAGCACTCTGTCCAAATATACTACCGGCTTTGGCGGAATTTTGGTGTCAAACAATTCGGGTTGCTTGTCAAATAGTAAATCCGTGAGCAAATCATCCTTCAGAAATTTATTTAAAAAGTTATCGCATTGCCACAAGCATTGAATTGCATTTAGGGACACTTCCAATTCCCCGTTAAGGACTTTTCTTTCCAAAATGTTTGCCTTGCCGTTCTCACTCAAATCGCTCCACTCTATTTTGTCCTGAAGACATTTTACATGATCCAAGTCTCCAATGAATTTGTCGAGTTCACTAATGTCAGCTCTAATCACGCAAATAATCTTCTGTTTGAGGCAGGTCAGTTCCTTGGGTATTTCTAAATTTTGGGCGTCCAAAACTATTGGAAGGTTCCATGATAGGGCATCATTTTGCAGGATTGGAAGTACACTTGTATCGTACAAAATATTGACTTTGGATGTGTCTTCTATTTTTTGTATTGTTAGAATCGTGTTTGGGGTGAAAATAGCAACGATTTGGCAAATTTTGGATTCTAGAGCATCTGTGAGCCCGAGTGGGGGTACGGAAAAGAACCCAGATAAATTCTGGGTTTTGTCATTCTTGAGAAGGTTGTATGCACCAGTTTGACAAGTGTCTCGAAGTGCTTTTAAGAGTTTTGAAAATGCGTTTGTTCGAGTCACGACCACTTTGTATAGTCGATATGACTGATCGTCGGGTGTTTGGCAGCAGCTCTGTAATGGCAAAATATAAAATGAATTAAAAGAATCTACAAAAGCTTAAAGCATTTAAAATACAAAAAGTCACTTACAATTTCCTGTACGTCACTGTCGCTCAAAATGCCGTCTGCCTCTAAAAGTGCGAGGAATTCAGCTGTGCATTTCGTGAACTTCAATAACTTTGGCAAGTGTCTCTCGATAATTTCTTTCTCGTTGTCCTCCATTTTCACATGTATTATTTATTATTATGCGCTTCGGAATAATGTCAACAAAGTCACAGCGTAGAAATTTTAACTAAGGTACATAATTATAAATTTAAAATATCTTGAAATTTGGTAATTTTAATTCCATTAGACATTCGTCCGTGTTCTGTAAATGGTGCTTTCGCTTACTGAGCTACGTAATGACTGTTTTGTGACAATTTGTTATATTATTGCTCTGGTGTAAATTATGTGGTGAAAAACAAAATCCACAATATTATAGTAAGGCCGGATAGTACATCCGGCCACCGAGATAAAGTGTGCATATAAAAATGTACCATCAGTATTCAGCATTCAATACAAAAAAGCTTGGTAAATTCACAGTATGATACTCATATATGCATTTATCACCGTGAAGTGATAAATGCAAATATTCAATTGCTGACGTGTTATGTGCAAACAGCGCTGGATTATCCGAGGCACTGAATAAGTTGAAGCTTCCAGCTCGTAGCATTCAAAGTCGATAAAATCAATCGAAATATTTCTAAATTATAAAATTAAACGACGTCGTCACAACTCACTTCGTGACAATTGTTAGTAATAATTAATGAGCATTCTATATGTATTATATATTAATATGTATTTGTTTTGAAACATATCTTAGGTTTGGATTTTTGGTTATAAAAAAGTGGTTGCTTAATAATCTTGAATGTCGATTAATATACAACACTGCCAACTAGCTCACCATGCGCCAAGAACCAAGAGCAGACTTGGCTTCAGAAATAAATGTTGAATCATTGAACGCAAATTTTTAAACCAGGATACCACATGTGCGTGTATCCAAATAATATGATTCAATGAACCTTAAACGCAGAAATTGTATCATAATTCAGCCGTTGTCGAGATTTTACTTTCGACTTCAGGACAATATTACAAACGAAATGCAGGTAGTCATGATTTAACTTTTAACCCATCTCCTTTTATAAATACTGACGCGTATTAGTATTAATACTTTTTTTCCAAAATTGAACTTGTGTGCCACAAATATATGCTAGGATGTGCAATATCTTTGAAGTCATGAATTTTTTCAACAACGATTAAAAAATTTCAAATTCCCTGAAGTAAACTAAATTTTCAAAAAATCATACAAAAGTTTTCGGATTGGATTCTCACAAGTCTTCCGAAAAACCTTATCAAAAACCAAGTCCAAAATTTTGTCCAGTTGGAAATGTGTAACAATCTTTAAATTTTGCAAATCTTTGACACCCAGCTATGTGGTACCTATTGGCTTAATCCGGGCCTGAAACCAATAGGGGATTCTGTATGATGTCACCTGATTATTTTATTCTTGGATTGTACTGGATTCAAAATGAAAAAAAACGTTGCAACAACGATATCGTTTTTTGCGTCAAAGTGAATAAGATAAGACATTTCACTGTACTCGTTCTCAACATTTAATCAAAACACTTTTTAAGTGATCCAATCGTTTGGTGCGTTTGCAAAACCTCCAGTTAATTATATGTGCGCTTAAAGCATTATTGGCAATGGAGTGTCGAATGTCACGACAAACGTGGACACATGCAGGATACTTTACAGGAACTTTACTTTACTTTTCTATAAGCAGGACATCGGCATAATATCGGTAAAATGCGTCATTAACATTTTATGACTTTACACACGCATTATCAAATTGTATTACTGACTACGCAAACTGTGTCATTGGATTGCATTAAATGTTTCATTCAGATAGTCCTATCTGCAATCCGGAGCTTGAGATTTATTAGGAGAATGAAAGTGGTAGGAATTATAGGTTTAATAATATATTGTTATCTTCAGATATTTGCACTACGATTGTCCACGGAAATGTTATAGTAGAATCCACAATTTAGTCCATGTCTGTCTTGGTGGTCGATACGATGATTACGTAAAATATACCGAATTTTACTTTCAGAGTTAAACAAGATTCGCCCCTCAATTTTTAACACATCAAAAAACTGATTGGTTCAAACCGAACAATTTAGTTCAGGTTTCAATATTCTGAGCAGAAAATTAAATTCGCTGACAGACCATATGTTTGATATATTTTTCAATCTTTTCCGGTAAATATTTAAAAGTATATGAGCTCGTGTTCTAGCATGTCCTGAATTTTGCTACATGTTGTTTGTGAATAATTCCCAAAACTTAAATGATCATTTGATTGTAATGGACAACTGATTAAGGGTATGAGCGGTGATAAACGATAACCAGTAATATACGTACATTCATTACGAAATCTCAACGTGCCCCGCAAACCAGACGACGGGGTTGTTCAGAAAAACGTCACCCAAAAATTACACTTGTATTAGATCCCCCTCCCCATCTTCGCCCGCAAGTTTCTCATTTACCAATCAATTCTGAGTAGCAAAGCTCATGAACTCTCTACCCTCAAAATCGAAACGCATTTTTTGAATGTCCCCAAGAAAATTTGCAAGAATTCTTTCATTAACTAAAAATCCAGTTCTAATTACTATAAAAATTCCTCTCAGGATATTAAAGGTCCTGATCTTGGCTTCCTCTGAGTATCAACTACGACACATATTATTATGTAATCACGGAAATATTTACCTTTTTCTGGGACACTTTTTCCTATTTAAATGCTAGGGAAGGCTCACAAAGCAAAATAATTTTGAACGTTGGTGGGGAGAATCGTAATACCCCCTTAATGTCTGGCGCCGTACCACTCTGAATATAAGGATAAAGGCGATCGTATAGAAGTAATACTCAAAACTGACATTTTATTTCAATATTTATCAAGGAAGCATTTCACTTTAGAATTTGTTGATAATAAAAATAAAAATCAACATGATTCTTCAAAAGTTTGGTGAACTTCATAATCGAGGCTGATTCATGTTTGTTGTTTGCTTAAAGTTTCCTGTGTTTTATTAAGTGTTTTGTTATCAGTTTCGAGTTGCGTAACACTGAAAACAACAGAACTTACAAGTTCAAAGGCCATTGTACATATAAATTCAACAGAGATAATATATATTAAGATCGCAACATCGGTGCTCCACAAAGCTCCACACTCATTTCAAATTATAAAAAAACCTTCAATTACACTCAAAGACCCGAGAATTTCCGTGTTTTCATTCAAGTTTCAGTGCAGACTTACGAATTTTAATATTTGTCGGCACACATTTTATTTTACATTTTCTAGATTTTTTACTCTAACTATTCTGACTTGCTATTTATGAATTTGCACAAACTTGTAAAGTTGAAAGTTGTAGCAGACAAATTAAGCTCATTTAGTTTTGAAAGTTTGGACGAGCGTAGAAAATAATCTGTATCGAAAAGTGATGCCGTTTTCCACTTATCAGGTCCGATATCAAATTCATCCAAATATGTATCTGTATAGCAAGCCAGCGACATATCTACATCGATAATGAAAGGTAAGGAAAGCATGCGCTGCATTGTGGAATGACGGACACAATTAAAATTCATAATGGAATGATAAGAACTGCACCAATGCATCTAAACAACATTGCCGAAAAATAATCCGCCGCGAACTCGTTCACGTCAAAGACCAAACTAAACAAACGTCAATATTTCTACTCAACCGGTGCAATGACTTGCTTCAGACGAATTCTGAAATACTTCGTTTGAGAATATGTAGTTCTTCAGCCGAAGTCTTTCGTTTATGTAATAAGCGAAGTGGCATGATGACAACTAAAGGCATTAATTAATTAATTTACTTCATTTATTGCCATTTTAAAACATTTAGTAACATTGACATATTGAAATGATTGTCATAATGAGAGTAACAATTGCTAGCATGGTAATTCCGAAATTTTAAAAGTGTACCACTATTAAGGGATTTTCTACGTGATTCCATCAGCAAATACTGAAGTACAAAAACACAAAACTAGAAACACACGCTAAATGTGATTCTTCAGATTCCCGACACATATTTTCGCAAACTTTATCATTCTTTCGCTTCTGTGGCATCCGCACTTAACGTCAGTCTTCATTGTCATATGAGGACTCCAATTCTGCTCAGTTTTAGCTTTCTTTTAATTAAAAGCAAGAAGTTGAAAAACTAGGTCAACGCTTGTGCTCATGAACTCGGGAAAAGTGTCCCTCGTCACGGTGAAGAAAGGATACGCTATATTTATTGTGGTGGGTGTGCAGCTTTGTGCCAGTTTTGTTAAAAGAGATGCCCTCCTCAACGAGCAATACCGGCATTTGGTAATAAATGTGAGGGAGCATTCGTTAATTCCGCCAAGTGCGGTTGATGCCACATAAACAACAAGAACAGGGCACATTGCGCAACCCGCTAAGAACATTAAGCCCAGGGTGCCAAGGGACTCCAGAATCTCATCCCATGACTTAATCAATGTAAAGGAAATCCCCACGAAAACACATAGGCAGCACGTATAATGAAATGAAACTAGGAGATTTTCGACAATTTCGTTACCCAAACGACAAAATATTTGCTGAATTCTGTAATGGTGAATGATCTGATCTTCACTCAACCTTCCAAACAGTCTTGTTTCTAGCGTAAGTTTCCTCTTTCCGGATGGAACATGGATTGTCCAGAATATATTTTCAGGGTTGATGCCAACGGTGAAAACTGTGAGGAAGAGGGCATAAGGAATTCCAAATAAAGTTTGAGCAAATACGGTTCCGGAAGTGATTGCCACCATGAAGATCACAAAGAAGAGGAAGGGCAAGTGGCTCAAAGTTGGAGAAACAGCAATGTCAAGGATATGAGCAATGAAAATGTGACATGGCTCGTAATTCAGACACAAGCAAACTCCAAACGCAAAGGGAATTTGGAGAGTCATCAGAGCAGAAAATAGAAGAGTTAGCTCCATTTGACGACACCTTCTCTGAAGGGAACGATCCTGGAGAAAGCGCTCTCGTTGAAGACCATTCGATTGCAAAGCGCCCGAGAAAAGAATTAGTTGGTTCAGAATGTAGACGAATTTATTTCTCATTCTGCACATGTTTATAGAGAGTAAGTTGATGGTTAGAATAAGAACTGCTTCCACCCACCCGAGGACGTACGATGTGAAGTTGATACTGAGAAAGGCGTCCGAGTCGACAAGGATAAGTTGGGCTAATGCGAAATTGAACAAGACACATAAGACGAGATGAAAAGATGCATTCCAGAAGATGTAATTTGAAGCGGATACAAACCGCGAAGAGGTAGGATCCCAGTCGAAAAACAGAGCCCAACAACAATATTTCTGGAGTTTAAGACGGAGGGTGAAGATTTTGAACATGAACGGAGTGAACATGTTTTACGACGATTTGCCGAGTCAATCAATGGCCTTAATTATTGGACTTACGAAAGGAGGTTGACCTGCTTGACAATGAACCTAGTTTCAATGCGATAGTTGACTGACAAAGTCCAAAACTCAATGTCTTGGCACGCGTTGTTTACCTGGAGCAGGATTGCGAAATGTCGTGGTTATGTGAACGATCAAGAATTAATGTTGTCAATAAGTTATCAAACCAGGTCGCAGTTTTTCCCACTAAACCCATTTAAATATGACATAATTCTCAAATTGCTTTTCTCTCTTTCTTCATTTGAACAGATTCCCATAAACAATAAAATGAAAGAACATCTAAATATTGAATGTCATGGTAGACCATAGATGAGCAGTAAGTCTTGTACTTCAAAATATCTTTCCACAGTTTTACTCCCAACACACACACGAAATTATTTATTTCAAATGTACAATTTAAACATTGGAGGAATGCTGGAGCGTTTATACAATTCTCATTAAAAGGAAAAACTAATGGGAAAAGTGTCCCGAGCCACAATGCTTGATATTGCCAGCCCAGAGTCGCGTTTCGTAGTTTCAAATACGCCCCTAAAAGGAATAAATAAGGAGTAAAACTAATCACTGATGTTCATTTTATTTGTACATTTGAAAGTATCAAAAGCCAATTTAGGCTGTCACTATCCAGCATTGTGACTGGGGTACTTCCCTCTTCGTATTTTTTCTTGTAACTTACAATGGCTTTAGGTGTACAACGCCGGCTCGGATTTGAATAATTCCTTTTCCATTCGAAAGAGCATCACCAAAAACC
>JAQFZW010002732.1:0-15724 GCA_034687055.1 Heteromurus nitidus | reverse complement strand
GTCCAATACAATGTGTTTTGTATATTTGTATAATATATGTTTCACATAAATGCTCATTTCTTTGTAGGTCCATGTACGTACATACATATTCATTGAATCAATTATTGTTCAAATACAAAATGCAGTTACTCCGCGCATCCTGTCGAAATGACAAAGTTCTTTCGTTCATTATTGTTATGCAAAACCAATGGATTACCTCTGCAGTTCCTTCCTCCTCGGCTTCCAAAGATGGAAAATCCCATATATTAGTGGGTTGAATAGACTATTCGACATCCCAAAAAAGAAGATTACAGACTTCATATCCTCACTTAGAAGTTCCTACAAGGGAGCAAAAAAAGTTTTGTAAACTTTGCTAATGCAAGTTTAAAAATCCATTAGATTTGCCTAATTGACTACAGTACAGAGCTTGCATGCTAAAATACAAATGATGTTCGTGTCGAGAGAAAGCTAAAATAATTGCAACACGTTTTTTTACTGAGCAAGGTGAAAGTTTCTTGAATGTCGAGTTTGTTTCAAGCACTTTTTGTATTCGTGGCAAAAATATATTGATTAACAAATTATATAGGACCAAAGAGTGTCATATAATGATGTGTATATATGTAATTCTCAGGAGCATGAATATACAAACCGCTTCAAATCAAACACCAGGCATTTGTGCTTGATTCCGGAAGACATCATTTATTTTAGCGGAATCTATACATTTTCAAAAGAATAACGAACTCCAACTGAGTAGGGAAGTGTCTGAAGTTAAAGTTCAAAAGGGTATATGCGATATGCATATCTGAGTGCTCATGGGGAAATCTTTTGGAGCTCACATAGCGAGTGGGATTTCCTTTCATCGCTACTGTTTCACAGTTTCACAGACATTCAATACGATCAGTTTGAATAGTGTCTCATATTTCCCCCAAAAACGTTCATTTCAAATATAACACCAACCCAACCCACGTACGGCTTGTTGGATATTAATGAGAAAAAGTTTTGAACTACTCACTTCATTATCTCTTTTAGGACTGAAGAAGAGTACACTAATCATCATCACGTAATATGGTGTCCAACAAATGATGAAGGTTGTAACAATAGCCACTGAAATCCTGAGGCTTTTCATTTTCGCTCGTCGAATCAACTTCCGCCGATTTGGATCAATCAACGTCCGAAATGACCCGGAGTGGTCCAGGATTTCTTCATTGCCTGCAAAAAAATGAATGTCGAATCACATTATGGTATCGCGAGCAGTAAAACCATAATAAATAAAAGTCATTAATTGCCTTCGTCTCTCAAACTTTATGTTTGCCTTAGTGTAAAAGTGTTGATATAAACATTATCACTTTCACCACTAATTCTACAGAATATCCCACATCGCTGCCCTGAGAGTATACGTATATTCATATATCTATGTTGCTGCCTATATAGTTACTCATATAGCCTCTACAAATTGCCCTAATTGTTTATAGTCTCAGTTTCCAATTCGCGGAAAGCGCTTTTCACCTTCGTCCCACATCAAATCTTCACTTAATTCTGTTTTTCTTGCATGAATACATTCATTACAAGACTGGTTGACTCGTGCGAGTTAGTAAGTCCAGAAATTTAATTCGGACGATGAGGGGAAAGAGGGGAGGATGGAGAATGTCTAGTTCAGCAGCTTGTTGCAAGGCTATAGTTATACCATCACAATGCATTCCCTTATAAACGGGTGTCATTAGTTTTAATTCAGTTTTCAAAAACTTGTCCAAATAAGTACATGACTGCTAAATCCTTATAAGCGTTCATTATGGTCTTATTCAGTTAAGAGGCTCGAACTATATATACGCTTCGCCGTATATGCATGACGTTGTACCTTTTGAATGCAACAAACTCTCAAAATGACAATCCCAAACCCGTGTCCTCAACAAGCCACAGCGTCGTACAAATATATGAAAATAGAAGCAAGAAAGAGGGTCGAGAGGGAAACGTAATTATCTTAGTTCATTCTCTTGGAAATTCAAGGAGACAAGCTGTTCGGAACTACTTTGTTTGGTCCTTCCTGAGGTAAAATTATATAAGTGACAAGAAAAACCGGTAGTAAGTTGTATACGGACGGAGTCTGATGAGACTCAGGTCGCATTCATGGAATCGAAGAGGTATAATGAGGGCTGTCTGAAAGTGGTAATAGGACGAGATTTATAATGGTGCCAAATGGATTATGGCTTTTATAGTATACGCTGCTAAATTACATTTCTTAGAACGACAAGAGGTCATACATACAAAAGAGAATCAGCGAAGGGTCAGGATTTGAAACAAAAAAAATCAAGTATGATTTGAGCGTATGGTTTCATTAGAGTGGACTACAGCAAACTTGTCTTTGATTTTCACTGATTAAGCTGGCATTTCTAAAACCGAATCCACAGTAAAAAAAAAAGTCGATATATGCTTACGTTGAAGAGTGCAGACTGTGAGAAGGTAAGTTGTAGCTAGAATCACAAGTGGAATGATGAACATAAAAAGAATGGTGAAAGTAGCATAAAGGTGCTCCTGCCACTCGGCTGTGTACGTGCCATAGGTAACGCATTGGTAAAACTCCTCCACGAAGGGCCCCGCGTCCACGTGAAATACAACAATCTGGAAAGAAAGAAAAATGAAAGAACATTTTATTTCAAAGGGCTGATTTTTGATTGCGCTAAAAATTAACAATATATACGTTAGAGTACTAGTGAGTATACGCTTACAGAGAAACGTGTAAGTTGGTAAACAAGTACGAAGTGAAAATGGATCTTGTTATGGATTGCACTGCGAAGCTAATCCATTCCATTACATCCTATAGCTAGAAACTTCGCACAAGCAAGGTCAGTTCTACGAACTTTATGTTTACTATAAACATACGACTCGACTCAGACTCGAATCACCTTTCAGTTTCAGAGAGAAAGTTGTATGCTGATATGTATGCACCTTAGCGGAACATGGTATACGGAGATTACGTTCGGTCGTGACCGATGATAAGACCTTAGTCTTTACCCTTCGAAACTAACCGAAAAACTTCGTTTTCGTTCTCATCTCACACAACAGCTAGCTACACACGGTCCGTAAATTTTAAAGCACGCTCACTCGTAATTTTGTGGATTAGTACTTTTTGCACTTCGTTCAACATTAATGTTCCAGCCAAGCTTACCGTGTTTGCATGAGGTAGCATGTGCCGCACATTATGCACAATCATAACCTCAGTGTAAATACAACGCAAAAGGCGTGAACAATTTAAAATCGTACTAAAACACCGTATGGGATGTGAGTTCTATTTCAACATTGGTAAAACTTGAGCGTGGGCGGTGGTTTACGAAATTACAAGTATGTCTCATTGTCTGCGGTGGCACAACTCGTTGTAGAGGTGTGAACGAATAATATATGTTTGTTTTTCAGATGATATAATTTAATTAACTCCATAAATTAGCATCAATGACACAGAAACAGCTTGCTTTTAATTGGGTGCTGATAATGCTTTCATGAGCACCTCGGCGAATTGCGTCACCGGAGAAATGTTACAATAATTGTTATTATGACCCTTGAACAACAAAGAGTTAACAATTTATAAATTGACTGTAGAGTTTCCATTATTCATGACTATGGTTAAAAGATACGAGAAGTACTATTTCGAGCTCGTAACAGTATTTGTGTGTTATGAGAATGTTTCAAGGTCATTTGTTGCTAAATATTCGCAAACTGTCGTAATCTTGCTTACAGAATACAAATCATCAACATCTGCAACGTCTTCAAAATATCTTGGTAGAACTAAGAGGAAGAATATGTCAACTTTCACATTTTACTTTCACTGAACGGTGAGAGTAAGTGAAAGCGTTTTAAAAAGTGTACTACAGTATATACTCTTGAGAGGTGTAAGCAAGCTGCACTTAAATATAAACTTGGCTGTCTGAGCATCATAATGAGTGCTGGTTTTGTGAAATCCTTCTGGAGCTTGTATTCTATATTTAGGCAAGCAGCGCAGTCAAAACCGAGCATTAATGTATCTAAACTAAAACCTACCGCCACCTCGTCTCTGATATTAGTACACCATAAACGTCAGAGTACAGACCGTCTGTAAGTACGAGAGCTTAATACTTCCATCAAAGTCTGTCTGAGGTAAGAGCATTAGTATTCGTACTTGTGCTTATGTGCATCATCCCATCATAGCCTCAACGAAAAATATATCCCCACTCCTCACTCATGCCGCTTGTTGATCACTCCAAGTCAAGTTTCCATCTTGGAGCTATCAGATGTCATGGCCATATGAGAGTGTCATGCGATGCCACTCTTCTTGTCAGTTATCCCTTTTAGCATTAATCACTCGCGTTGAAAGCCTGTTGAAGACGTGACGGTTTTACGTGACCAATCCACCCTCAAAGCAACAACAACAACATCACTAAACATAAAAACCTATGTGAACACCAGCTTTATAGCTTACTTGTTTGTAAGCACGTACAAGACTACGACCTGTGTGGGTGTAGCTAGTTCCCACTTTATTCACAAACAACGGTTGGGAAACACAATACAGAATATAATTCTTATTGATCTTTAGTCTAGTCTAGACGCATAAGAAATATGCAAATACTAAACGAAATTGCCAACATGTTTCTCCCTTCAATTTTTGAAAGGAAGTAGCAGCATTATGGCGCATGACGTGATTGTGAATAAAATATCCTTTCTCTGCTTTCACTTTTAACAGGTATGCATATGCTATTGGCATCCGGGTAACTAATCGTAAGAATTGTTATTTATAGATGACAGCAACATAATGAGAAAGTCAGCAAGTCTTCCATTTAATACTTTCAACCAACCTATCACGTACAATCTACGTGAACATATTCTTGCCCCCACAATTAACAAACTTTTAATTGTTTCGTTGATGCATAACGTTTGGGCATATTTTGGAGTTTTGTTGTTTGCAATTTTACAACTTTTGTTTTTAATTTTGCCTCTCGAGAAATGATTATTACTTAACTTTTGAGTTATATGGTGTCATATTGTGTGCTCTTAAAATACACAATAGAAACGTGATACAACTAGAGCACAGTTTCAAAGAAAAAGTTATGGAAAAAACTACTAACTTTCGCAATAAGCATTTGAAATATTCATCGCTTTTGTAATGAGTTCGTTGGAATTTAATTCAGAACTTGGTAGGTATTATCTTTGATTGATGAGCCACAATTCCATACATTGGAGACAGCTCGGAAATTCGTACGAGACAATTCAAGGCCACGCATTTGTACTACAAGACAATACATGACTTATTTGCTTTCATTTATTTTGAGAAGTAGTGACTCTCATCCATAAGTTGAGTTGAGTAGTGACAATTCAAATGAAACAAGAGACAGCGCTAGGCGCTAGCACGTGACGTGTCATGAATATCTAAATTCTCGACAAGTCAAATCTCTATTGTTTTTCAACTTGTTTCTTTACATAAAACTTGTGGCTTTTGCTGTCGTAGAAAATAATTGCAGAAGTACATGTCATGTCATCATCTAGCGTGTTCATCTACTTTCCCTTGTTTCCTTATATTTATCTAGAGTGGGTCGCCTGAAATAACTACATCTTGTGGGATGTAAATATCTGAAAGGAAAACAATATACCTACTTATGAACATAGGAATGCGGGAATGACTAGGACAGAAGCGATGTAATTTGCAAAGTGGGAAGGCCAGCCTTACAAGGATAATATTTGAGGTCTGACGAGCACAACAATACCGCTGTCAACGCTTTCTAAGAATTTTGTACACTTTGTGGCTTACATTTACCCTTTGATGTAAACATTTTAAAGTGTCAATATCTTTAACGTCAAACATGGATTCGCATCATGGAACTTTTTCTACTCGAAAATCCGTTTGCCTCGTTATTATCTGTCACATTTTGGAAAATAATGGGAAATGCCTAGCAGTCTGTCAATCTACTTCTGGTCACTCGTTTAAATTCTTTCTGTAGCAATGTTAAGTAGACCATGTCAATGTTGAAAATGAGTCAATGGGTCAACTCCCTGGGGGAAGTCGAGAGAGAGAAAGCAAAAACTTCAACGTAACATCTCCCATGCAAATTATCACTGAACGCATGTGCATCCACAACTAGAGTGTTCAGCGATGAGCTGTTTTATTTAATACATTGAATTCCAAAAAACCAAGACTGAGCTTATAGATCAAAACATTTATGGACAAGGATGGTTACAGATTAAGGTTATTATTTTAGGTAAACCTCTAGTGATTTTGCTCGAATCTCTCTATTACTTCCGACTGTACTGATGCAAGAACTTTTTCTTGGTACTGACACACTATCGATTTTCTCATACATGCTTCAAATCAAATCAGGAAAGTTCTGCTTTGTCCTTGCTAGTCAGACACTTCTGAAGCAAGAAAAGGAACTCTGTGAGAAGGTGTACAAAAGAAGGATTATGGCAATGCGGGTGTTTACACAAAACGATATTGCATAACGGAGTGTGGAATTGTCAACACTTTTGCCGATAATAGTTCTGTAGGAGGGCGTTTTAAACATAGTGTGTGGATGTTATATAGCAGGTCTTATTTCGAAGATTTATCTAAATCTGAGAACCTGCATAAGTTTTTAAAGTTTCTGTCTGATCCGGATTATGAGCGTAATGTATGTGCCTCCTACCATTGTGCTGTAGGCAAATCGGGCATGGGCAAAGTGAAGCAAAAATTCCTACAGGACAATATTCTATATAAGTACATCACGATTTTTATAGATTATCAAGGCTAACGGGAAAGTAGGAAGTGTTTTGTCGGAAGTGTTATGTATATATTACAACAAAGCAGGGAGCAGTGAAGTAAGCTCGATTCAATTTCGATCAAATTCATTTCCAGGAATACTTCACAAACGTCTTTCCCAGAGAGCAATCACTCATCCACTTCAAACCACTCCTCATTCAAAATTGACAGGAAATCCGAGCCGAAAATGGATTCAAATAAAGTAATATGCCTAAAGTCTAAGTACATACAGACATTCAAATATATTGCAACATTTACCAAGTAAAAGTAAGGGCGACATGTTTATCCTTCGTTCCTAACTTATCGTTCATGCAAATATCTACTGCCAATAAATCTTGACGATTATATAAAACGCACTTGGCAAATCGTAATATTCTAAACAAATCTGTGCATACAATGAGATAAATGTACATTTAGGAGACATGTTTATGTATGATAGATACACATTCTCAAGTTGAGTTAGCAAATAATAGGCCCATCATATCATTCCCCTGACATCTTAAGAGTCACGTTTGTTCTCAAGCTAAGGAAACTTTTGCCGACGAAAACTTGAATTTTCTGTTTCACTTTCACTACTTGGGATTGATGGCTTTAACGTTCGTGACATTTTCGAAGTTTCTCATAGGCTAAAATCTTCGTACCACTTACTCAAGGTTGGGCCCCAACCAACCACACGCTCTGCTTAAAGTGTGACACGTTATGTCACAACACGAAAGAGAAAGTAAAAGTCTCGTGTATCGACAGCAGCGGATGTATTATCAGAGGAAAAGTTTCCTCGAAATTTCGAAATGTTTTACAAGTCTCATTCCTTAAATATTTAACGCATTTATGCCTCATAGTTTCAAAAGTGATGAGACATGTACACTTAAATGCATGCGTGTCAATTTGTCAACCCGGTCACCCACCAGTACACACTGTCCTGTGTACAGATCCCTTGTTTACATGAAGATAGTGAAATTTTCGACAAGACGCGCTTCAAATTTGAAAATTACAGTAAAACACAATGAAACATTTTCCGGAAAGTAACCCGAACTTTCTCCTATCACATTCTATGAAAAGTTTTAGCAAGTTCACCACTTAACGCAAACTTCCTCCACATTTACTAGTATACTTTTATTCATCTGAGAAGAATGAATTGAATGGGAGTTGATTACAAACAGCATGGGATTTGTGTTCTACTATTGAGGTAACCCGACCTGGGTTGCGTTTAATCCTTTTGAAATGAGTTCTTCCTCTGAGCCCAATATGATTACCAACCACCTTCCGACTTACTCATTAAATAAAAATTTGAAAATTCAGACACTCTTGCATTGTATTCACAATATGTGTGAATATTTGAAAGGGCTTCTACCTAAATGTTTATGTACGTCGATACTCGTATGTACCATTTTCAATGTATGTGGTTTCAAGTACGAAAACTAAAAGTTTAATCCGATGTGGTTGTGGTAAAAGTAAATACTGATGTAGGTCGTTGGGTTTCGTTCTAAAGTAGAAGCCAATGTCAGTTTCATACTATCGAGATGACATTGAGCGAGGACCTCGTTGTCGCATCGTCACAATATCGATTTATCATGGACGAAGACGAAGAGTTCCCTTGCCATATCGCTCAGTAAATTTACGAACAGTGGATGAGATGAGTAAACCGAATTACATGTGGCGTGACACTGAGAAATGGATTGGTATAAGAAAAGAATGAAAACAATTTTTACGTTAACATTCCTCAATGTTTTATCACGATGAACGACATTAATAATATACTTATATCTGTATCTTATCTTATATCGTGGTTCTAGTGAAATGTGCTTATTGTGCAGGTATAAAGGTGTAATATATGGCAGATATCTTGTACGAACGTAATTTCATGTTCTTGTACACACTTTCATAAGTCAATCAGATATTTAATAAATGTGCGATAGCAATTTTCATACCACATTTTTTAGGTTGGGCTACTTTGTGTACCAATGTCCAACGATGAGCATGTTGGTCACGGACTTCCACGTGGGGAAAATTTACTGTCGAAAATTTATATAGAAGAGACCTCGAAAAGAAGACTACCTGTAACCGCCCTACATTGCATTTTTACCACAGGTATTAGTTCATATTCGATGGGAGAACACTGCCTTGTTTGGAAACGCGTCGAATTGTAATTTTTTTTGCAGTCGAAGCATATACGGAGAGGAACTCACGAATCCTGTTGGAGTTCCCATCCCCAACTGGCCACCTGTCAATGTTTAGAGTGTCATAAAAGTAAGGACATGTCGAAGGAAAATGAAAGCAAAGGCAGACCTGCACAGAAAACCGAGAAGCATACGTACCATAGATGTTACCTACCTGCATGAAAGAATATTGTGAAGCCTTTCAAGCAAAGGAGAAAAAATTGAAGTAGAAAATCGTATTACTTTTGAATGCCTATACACGTTCATGTCATACATTGTGCAAATAATCCGTGAAATCCGAAATTCTATATCTTTTGTAGGAGAACTGGAATTGTGTATTATATCCTTTGAATTACGTGACGTGACGCTTAGGATGTGTGGATGCGATGAGATGCAAGTGTCCTTAGTACATCGCTGGATGACAACTCAATCTAAATCCGCCAAAAATCCATTTCAGAGTACTTCAATCTTCATAACTGCCGAGTAACTTCTTGGGATAATATAGATTGACGATCTTTCAGAGTATAAATCCATTGTCGAATATGTTCATTCCAGAAACCATAATCTGCGTGGCTTCTACGTGAAACCAAGAATGTATGAAATGAAGTTTCGAGCAGATTGCGTAATGACTATATGCATGCTTTGATGATAAAAGTCTAGACTGAAGATTTTAAATTCCAAGTACAATAGTTACACCTAAAGTTGCACCTTGCGATATAAATAGATCGATTTCAGAAGCTGATATCCCAATATCTGCTCTTTGAAAAAGGATGATGTCATTTCCTGCTCCTGTATTATACACATGAATGAACTTTCTTTTGTAAAATTCAAAATTTTGAACTTTTGAGCTCATCTCGTCTGTATAAGCCGATTCTTCGTATTTTCCATTGAGTTTCGGCGGGCCATGCGTACATACACATGATATAAAAATTCTCATTATCCTCATGTCCACCGCAGTCTTCTGCAGCCAACATAAATCCATCCTGCATTAAAACCTGAGGCGGTATACATAACTATTTACGTGTACCTGCGTATTTCCTAAATATTTTCTAGCCTGCTAATGGTGTAGTAAACCTCTCGATCATTATATGGTATACATAAAGATGTGACGTTAAAGCAAACGGTTATTTCACTTTCTCCGTCTTCATACGGGTTTTCAGTCGTCAAGCAGCTTGGTGAATTGTCAAAGGCCAGAAAGGCAAAAACACTTGTTCTCTGTCAACGTGTTCTTTAAGACCGCAGCTTAATGCAAAGCTTGAAAGATCACTGAATTCTATTGTAAGAGTAAGACAAACGAAACGAGGAAAAGCGTCTGGAAGAGTCGGACCAGACTGCTTAATAGATGCATGTTGTACGTATAACTATATACATTCCCATGCTAAGAAATGTCCAAAGCTTTGAATGTTATTGCAGGTTATATACATTTAGAGTGTAAATGTACGTTTCACGTTCCCTTTCATCAGGAAGTGCCACACAAGTCTTGCAATTATGGCAGGAAAGGGGAGAAGAAACGGATAAAATGAAGATTAAGTAGACACTGCGACAAGATGGGAGGAGCGCCTGGCTTCTTTCTTCAAGATAACTGAATATTTATTAGGTTTTCCAGAAGTTTCTGGAGGATGTCGGAAGTTTTTTTTGAGTCTAACTCTAATGGAAAATTCTTGTGTGACTCGTCTCGTAAATGTGTTGAGTGGAATTGTGGATCCATCATAGTATACAGTGTGTGCGTTCCTTCAACCGCGTGAAGCTCCTTTGGGTGGGTAACAAATTGTAAGGCATTTGTGCAAACGTACTTCAAGTACAAGTACCTCGTTCATCACAGAGACAAACTTTTGTAATGCTGAAAGCAGTAGCAGATGGCTAAAACTAGCTAATTAGTTGCCATCAAGGCGACCTCAGTCCACTTTCAATTTTCATTCGTCTGGAGAAAGCACAAATAATATTCTCCCAGGAGTATCCTCTCCCCCACTCAAATCTCTTCAAGAAAGTTAGTCGTTGATTGCTTCAAGAGTACGAGGGGTCGAATCTATCAATATCATGGTGTATGTCCATCATGGGCGTAATTTGGTCTGAAAATGGGTTCTTCCATTGTCAAACCCAGAAACCTCAAACATTATAAGAAACAGGAAGAGGAACCTTTCGTCCTTCTGTGTTGGCGATTAGAGTTGTAGAATGTAAAACGGAATTGAATTTTGCTAACATGAAATTTGACAATATGGTATGTATTAACTGATTTATAAAATGGTCTATCCAAAACTTTGAATGAATCTCCATCTGAATTACAACTCTAGAATATAATTTAGAAAACGAAGCATCGAGGCTATTAAAACTTCGTTGTACTTTACGTAAGTCCTCAAGAGAGTCCTGTTGGAGCTTTCTCAGTTCTCTGTCTATTTGTTAGAGTACTCCATCAAATGTGTTCGAAAGAAACGTATTTGTTATATATAATTCAGGTGAAAATGGCAAAATTTTCGAGATGAAAAATACTTATGTAATAACCAAGAGAATTCACACGACCTTAAGCTTGCAACAATTCATGTCACGCACATTACCTGATAGCTTTTTTATATAACCACCATTGTGGCTGCGTAAGACTTTCACATGTGTACAGAGAACAGACTTGCGTCATTTCTCGATAAATTCTTTATGTGAGAATATGAAGCAATTGCGTAACCATTACAGACAACTTCATTCACTGCCGGGCATGTAGAGCACTCCGAAAATGATGAATGAGAGCAAAGATAAAGATATCACAACACAACTGAATGATAAAATAAGTAACTAACACAATTTTACTCTAGTAAATATATTCTGATAAATACAGTCATCCAGGTACACACTAGGTGTGCCTAAAAATGTTAGAAATGTGAAATTAATCGTTGAATCCGTTGGAAGGTTTTGTCAACCACAAACTACGTATATACGAAGCCTGCACACCAAATAAAAGTTTCAAATTTAATCTCGAACCCATTCACATTTATCTAGTTAACCGCACTTTATACTCTCTCTTGTCGTATCAAAGAATTGATGCTCGTACTTTGACTACCTACGCTTTTACTTGAGTTCAGTATTCAGTTACGCGAACACGATTCAAGAGACATGATTCACTCCCACTACAAATAAAAGCTGGGAGTACCTCTCTGGAGACTTAAACGCCTGTGACCTTAGGCTATATTCATGTATGTATAAACTGTGTGTATATTAAAAGACTTTCAAAATTCCACGTAGGGAAGATGGGTAAAACATTTCTCAATACCTTGTTGAGATGTGCGCAGACTTTATCCCACTCCTGACAAATATTCAAAAACGAAGGAAATTGCACAAGAGCAAAAACTAGCTCGTGATTTAAGCTGCAGGCCAATGTACCGAAGTGGGAACGGAAAGCATGGTTTGCTGTAAAATGTGTGTTATTCTATGTAAAACTGGATTCTCATGGAATTATTTCAATGCTCTCGTTCCTCGTTCTTTATTTCACCTGGATCTAAAACGATTTCCTTCACAATCTGAAAGTGAAAACTTGGAGAAATACGTACCTATGAACATAAAACCTACCTATTCCATGTATATCTTTTAGCTATTCCAAGGTTAGTACAATCTAATCTTGATAATGTGGGGAGATCGCTCAACATTGAACAATTTGGTTTCTTCTTGGCATTACAAGATGTATACGACTAGGAGCAAGCATCCAAGTATGTGAAAGTGAAAGCCTGACGGCCTCTCCTGAATGAATGGGGCAACTTGGGATGGATGCGGTGCGGATGTGGAAACAGTTCTGAATCGGAACTTCGGATGCACGCAAGATGAGAAAATAAGAAAACCACACTTCTGCCAAGGCTATGTAACTTGATACCTGCCCATCATTTGTTTCAACATTTAATTTAATATTCATTACCTCAGTTGTTGACTACCCTGAGGTCGCTCATGTTCCACAGATGTGGTCAGAAGGATAACAGTGTGCCTTCGTATAAGTGTGTTTGGACGAATCATGCTCTCTCGCTACCTTTCATCACATAATTCCCATGTAATGGAGTGGAGCTATCATATCATATCGTTGATAAATGGACAGTTACATTCTATACGAAAGACTGAAATGAGACGGAAATTGGTTGTTCTTTTTGGAGAGATTGTTTATATCCCTGGTCTTGCCAACGTCGTAAAAATAATTACGGAACCTGACCCTGGCCATTCTACCGTTGCTTATGCCCTTATTTCTCCACTGCTTGTTATTATTATGATTATTAGCTCACACTTATCATCAGAATAATGGCGAAATTGCGTTTCTCATGGGATGGGGCAGCTAAATCACATTGTCAAGAGGGTTTCGAAATGAAATGATGAAAAATCTGAGTTGTCTCGACTTGAGTCGATTCAGCCTCCTTCTTCTGAAGGTGGCATTGTCTGGAAATCTGACTGGTAGCGAGTGTGTGTGTAGTTGTGTACCATCATATTATTTCGTTCCTACAGAAGCGTTATATGCGCAGTTATGAGTTTCTCAATTAAGACTTGATCTGTCTTATTGCGCCGAAAAACTTTCGCTTTATTTTCAACTGCATGATTTTTCTATAACGAGTGTTTCATCAACATTAGAGGTAGCTAATTTCCTAAGTTGTATTGAATTGCGAAGTACAAGATAGAGATGAACACGCACTGCTCGTCATCTAGAAACACAAGGTTATTTTCCTTATTTACATCCCTTCAACAGCCGTCTTTTCAAAACAACCAATATTACGTCCGTATATGTCAAAGTTGTACGTAAAAATGGCTTTCATTGGAAGTTTGAATTTAATTAAAATGGTTACTCGGAAAACACCAGTAAGTAAAGACACTTTGAACAGGTGCTTGCATTTGGCATGTTTTTTCAAGTGTTTACTTATTTGTGAAGCAGATTGATCTTAACACAAACCACAATATGTCCGCTGCTGGCTGCTAATAATACAGAGTGAATGTGCAATATTTAATTTTCGATAAAAGGTGAAAGTCCCTTATAAAGGTTTTTGATGACATAAGGTGGGACGGGTAATTTTCTTGGTTTCTTGATCCTTGTATATCAATGTGACTTGCAATTAATTGGCCAAATGGTAATTAATTAAAATTAAATTAATCTTCAGCGTCTTCGCAAAAGCGATAATAAGAGTCATGTGTTCAAAGTATTTTGAGGTGTGCGTCTGAAATTTTATTCTAACTTCGGCAACGTCAGACCATGAGGTTATCGCTTCATGAAATTTTTCAAGATAGAATTTATATTTTTAGACAGAATCCATATCCATAATATTATCTGAATGTGGTTTGTAATTGCGTATATATTTAGCAACATTTTCAGGAAAAAACTACAACCCACAACAAGGATAGAATCAGCTTAAATTGAGATATAGAGCAGATATGCACAACTCCAGTCACGAACGCTCATAGTAAAGAGATGTGTATTGTACTTAATAATTTATTTTGTACATTCACTCTGCACCAAAACTGGAAGGATCCTGTCGAAAATATCCTCGTGACTAAAATATACATACGAAATATACATGAATGATGGCCACATGTATGATATGTATGTATGGCCACATGTATGATAAACCAGTTAAAAGTTGGACTGTGCCTGGGCCAGTCTCCGTCCGGATGAAACTGCATATTTGTAAAATATGAAGCTTTGTGCTCTTCTCATATGTATCTACCCTTCATCTTCTTAAATTTCATTCCTTACTTCCTTCCAACACTGACCCAGTGGAAGATGCTGACATACATAATCCTCGCTAGTGCTTTTTATCGTGTCGTGTTCAATTTTTTTTAAATTGTTAAATGGATATCTCGCCAACAACTCTTTTCCTAAGTGCTTCTTAGATATACATAATTCGAGTTTGTTTTCACATTGAATTCCGGGAAGCATCGCGTTTGAACGTACGAATACTTTTGTACCTTGTAAACCCTGCCGCATAATAAATACTAAATATTTAGAAGTTTGAAATACGTTTTTGACGCAGAAAATGCAAATGGTAGGTGTTGGAGTACGGAGATGGAAGGATAAATTGAATAAGCATACTTACACTTGGGACTTCAAAGTGCCTGGTTGGCAAAGTACATCTTGGTTGAATTAAGTAAATATTAGTAACCTTTTCAGTATTTGTTGCGCCGTATAAATCTAGACGAAACGAAACGATAGTTGAGAGAGAAAGCCGTAGCATACATTTTGATTCCGAGTACACAAGAGTTACTTTGAAAAATCCAAACCCATATGTGCACATGAAATCCAATCCTTTTCTGACGTAAACTGTTTGTCTACTCTATTCCACACTATTCTTAAATGTAAGTCTGCTGTCAAACCCAATGCCATTCAATTCTTGTATGTGTAACTTTGAAGCGATGCAATAGCACTTCACATTTTTGAGTTTGCTCGTGCTCCCTGTTCTTCTGTTCTAAAAGAAAGGAAAGTGACAAGTATATTGACAGCACCTACGATTGAACACCTTATGCATTATTCATAATACAAAATTACAATGTCGCCTGTTTTAATATTACGAAGCACAATAGCGAGGAACATCTATTTTTAATGTAAAACTATAAGCCGCTTTCGCTCTTCGCTCAAAATGGAAATTTCACCCTCAGACAATCACTCACTATAGTACGGCAGCGCCTAAAACTACTTATGTATAATATGAATTTGTACCACACACATTCTTCATAGATGCGACATATTTTGCTCCTTCTTCTCCACTTGGATTTTCCGGAAGCCAGATCGGAATAAATAAATAAAAACGATTCACGTTCCCACGCTAAATAAGGCAACCTGAAGCTACTGACGTCACATATGACTTGAACCAGAAAGCCTGGATGAAAACTT